>JAOWAR010158556.1:0-10668 GCA_028571005.1 Clathrina lutea
CAGAGCGTTCTTCCCCGGGCAATTAACCAACGCGCCACCACCACAAGGAGTAAGTGCTGCAGTTCTACCGTTCGCTCATTATGCTCACTGGCAGGGATTCCTAGTGCGTAGTTCTACCTCTTTACTGTGTTTTTCTTGAAGCATGATTCCGCGTAGCACCAGTTGTTCAGGGGTGGTCAGTGTACAATGACTCCGTGTGCGTGCGTGCATGCGCTCACCGACAGAATGACACAAAAAATTTACTCTCATCTCTTTCCCCCGCAGGCGGTTCAACTGGATCTGGCAGCTTTTCTGTCCGGCTTGCGCGACTGTGAGCCGGACTCAGACTAATAAACAGCCTCATATTGCCAAAGCAATGCTTCGGTTTTGCCTTTTCAGAGTAGGATGTGGGAAATCAGGAGTGCTGATAAAGAGGATGTATCTGCTGTACTTTTTTTTTTTCTTTTTGAAGATTGAAAGCTTTTGAACGTCCACGCACAGCCGGACAGCAGTACAGCTTGATACAAGCAACCGAGCCAAAAATCATTGACATCCACACATCCCAAAAAAAAAACACAACCATGTATGCCCAGAACAAAATACAAAGAAACTGGCAGTCATGAAACAGAATAGCACATCCTGCTGTTCAGAACAATTTCACAACAGGTGGAAAGCTTAGCTGGCCCATCCATGGACCCAACGCGCAAAGCAGTAGTTCAAATTTTTTATATCAATGTCCACAGAAGATCACAGACACACACATGCGAACGAACTCCACCAAAGTTTTCAAAGGACTCAGCAGGTATTGATGTGCAGTACCACTCCCCCAGTAACATTGAAAGCTGTTCCAGCAAATCAAAATACTCAACAGACTAAGCCAAAGTAAATAATCCCAACTAGAGAAGATCACGCACACGTGTGCTCACAAACACAGAACAACCAGTAGAAATAACGAAAGTGATGTGTCCATGCACACCCAGAACAAAGTCAATGTAAGCTATCAGAGTTGTGAGATGTTGAGCACACATATACAAACATGCTCATTCCGGCACGCACGCCACGCGTACACACCTTTTCCACATATTCATACTTCAGCGTTTGTCAAACTTTTGTCCCGTTTTTGGCTCTGGGCAAGGCTGTCCCCGTTTGTGGCCTTTGCGTGGTTGGTTGCACTTTCGGCACACTCGGGGCTTGCTTGCTTTGCCACCTTCCTTGGGAGCCTTGGGAACAACCAGAAGTTCGCCATCTGGTCCGAACTCTCCTGTGCCGTAGGACTCGGGCTCTTTTTCTGCAGCTTTGTCGTTGCCTTGCAGCTGCTTGTTTTTCTTCTTTTTTCTTGCCTCTTTCCTCTTCTCACTTGCCGCCAAATTACCTTTCTGAATGCGAACCCTGTCGCATGCCTGGAGAGCTTTCACACTATGTGAACTCAAGCTGTATCCCATCCGTTGCAAAACTTTGGCCAGGAATACGTTGCCATCGTTAAACATGCTGACCGCCATTGCACATGCAAAGAACACCGCTGTGGGGTTGTGGAAGTGGTGTTTAGGGAGGAGCTGCCAAATCGTGGCGTGCAGAGACTCGTTTTGGTTTTGAGTCAACCCGCGGGAGCACTTGCTGAGGAGAGACGCTGACCCAAGAGCATCAAACACAGGTTTGATTATCTCCACTATGGCTGGCGGTAGTGGCGCCTTGGCATGCTTGTAGGGCCGTTTCGCCGCTTTTGCCTGCTGGAACTTGCACCAGCTGTCAGGACCTGGCGGACAGTGCTGGTGCTGCGGCTTGGCGTCACTTGATGCCGAGTGATACAGGATCGCCTTGACAGCACGTTGCGCCTTCTCCACGTCTCCTTTGTTGTTCCTGATCACGAAGCCATAGCTGGTCTGCATTTTGTTGATCATTGCCGTCGTCAGCCGGTTTCTTCCCGAGATCCCCTTCCCATCAGCCAATTTTTCGCCCTTGTGGTCGCGCACCACATCCCGTAGTTTCGTGCCCATTCTCTTTTGCACATGACCAGTGCAGTCCTCTTTTGTGACAAGCTTTTCACCATATGGTCTCAGCGAAGCAACTCGTCCGTATGCTGAGCTGTCACCATCACCGACAAACGTTGTGTAGGCGAGACCATGCTTGTCTGTTGAGCGAGTCCACAAAATTTCAGCAGCATCCAGTTCCATGGACTTAGATGATCCTGCATTGAAAAAGGGAACATACGACCACAAAAAAGAGCGGTGATGTGTTTCATGATTTGTACGGAGCATGGCAGAATGATGAAGCACTAACGAACTTTGTTCGCCAAAAAACCCAATACACCTACAGGAAGATAAAGTTAGAAGGGTGTTTGTTAACAAAAATCAGACGTGCCTTACAATCCTGTTGCCAAACCTTACCTGCGTGATTTAGAAAGCAGTTGGGATCATGCTCCACCTTCCAATCTTTCCACTCCTCTGATGCATGTTCCGGGTCCTTTTTCTCCCAGGCGAAACACTCAGGACAGCGCTTGGACGAAACATGGTAGTCCAGAACTTGGCCAGTCTCCAGGCTAATGACAGAACCAAAGCCATACTGAGACGTGAAGCCACGGTGCGCCCAAGCACCATCGTACGATACCTCGACGTCTGTTGTTTGCACCTTCTCCACCACCGATTCTGCTGCAGTGCTCAGGCATGCCTCGACCTCTTCCTGTGCTGCGTCGAGTGCAGACTGCATGTGCCCAGCCACGTACTTGGAGTTTACCGGTGGAGGCAAGTCAATTGCCGAAGCAAAAGTTTGCAGACCGGCATGGCCATGCCCGATGAGTCGAGCTGCAATTGATGCACGCTCATTGACCTCAAATGGTGCCTTCAGCGCTCGTCGCGAGGATGACCAGGCAAATTGAGCTGTGTTACAAGCCTCGCATGCAAAGACAAACAGGGATGCAAAACCTTGTCGCTTGTCAGGCACTTCCAGCAAACGCAGTCTTCCTGTACAAGGCATACCCACACACCCAGGGAAATAGACAGGCACACCCACACACATGTACGCAGACGCACACAGACGCATGCACCCACACAAGTGCAAACACACAAAGACAAAGAAAATTTGACATTTGAAAACAAAATATTCCATATTTTCGTTCAAGTTCTTGACTGCCTTACTGATAAAAACGGCTTGAAATCTTGTTTCTGCATTCTGCTTGCGTGTGTAAATAACAACAGTTTCGGCTACTCTGTGGTAGTACGGTATGGTCCATTTGAAGGGGGAGGGTGCCTGGGCCAAATGAAACAAATTGCGGTTGGAAACGGAGTACGAACTTATGAAACCGGTTCCAAAGAAAAGGAAAAGAGGGGAGATGAGTGCAGGGAAGGAATAGCTCATGCCCTGGATATCAGGAAGATCTCCCTAATTTTGTCTACACCTTTCGGAAGTTAGGTGCGTCGGCGGGAGCGCGTACCTCCAGTATAGGACTTGAATACTGCCCGCTTGTAATCAGGTTTTTGCCCGCTGGTAATCGGCTTTTTTCCCGCTGGTAATCGCGTTTTTGCCCGCTCTTTTTTCTTGGCGTGTCAGCCGACGTTCGATCTGTCATTCGAACTTGAAGGAACGGATCAACCAGCAATTATCAAAAACAGCTCGATTCGCAACCGTGAGTGAGGTTGAGCTCAATGTATGGATCGGAACAGGGTTCCTGCAAGCACAGGTAAGTGCACGGAGACACACAGGAGAGCCGAGTCTCTTTTGTTGTACAGCCGGCCTCCTGCTGTACAAAGGCAGCGTACCGCAGCCATTCTCGACGTCGACGAAGGCGATCTTGAGGAGGAAGACATGGCCCTTACAACCGCTACGCCAGAGGAACTGAAAACTTTCGAGCAGCCGACAAGTCATCAAGAAGCTCATCGTTTCCCCGTCAACTCTGCTGAAGCTGCATTTACAGGGTGTATTGTAAAATTTTCGTTTTCTTCTAAAATTGTTAACGTTGCACTGCTGTATTGGTTTTTTCACCTCTCTTGTCCTTTTTCGTGAAATGAAGATGCACGTGCGGTTCGACAGAAAATGATGAAAAAATAATGGTGTGATTGCACGTGGGAACGACACCAACACCGGCCGTATTCGGGCAACACCGCTCTCATCCCGTCCCGAGCCGCTGGGCGGCTCGGAAATGGATTAGGCGGTCTTGCCCTCATACTCGGGTAGTGTTGTCTATTTACAATGATTTACAGTTGTAAAACAGCAGCTTACCAGTTGCACACTTGGAACAACGACACGACAGAGCAATAGCCTCGCTCAACAGGGAGACGTCGACAAGTCTGTATCCAATGGGAGCAGTTGCCTCCAGTGCGTGGTCGCCTAACTCATCCTCTCCTTCCTCGCTGTCTGTCGACGTCGACGTGCCTTCAAAGACCTTCCAGTCCGCAGCTGCCAAGGACAGCTTTCTTTTCGATGCGCCTTCCGGTTCTCGATCGTTCGCCTCCTCATTTAGTTCGGACTCCTGTCCTTCACTGAAAGAGTCACTGCTATCGCTGTAAAACCACGAGTGGCCAGTGTTCCACGTCCGCGTGCGGTTTCGATCGGCATCCGTGAAGGTCCGAGGAGCCTTTTCCTTCTGCCTTTTTGGAGATGGACCGCCACCACCTCCTCGGTCACTTGACTTTCGCTTTCGTGGTTCGCCAGGAACAGCATAGAGAACGTTGCTTCTTCTACGTACAGAAAGTTTCCCTGGCTCCTCCATGATCGCATGAGAGCATGCCAGCGACAACAGCACTGAGATCAAAGGCAGAGCCCACTGTAGCCTATTCTAGTAGACTTGTTGGTGCTTGGCGCACAGTGCACACAGCACGCGTGCGTTTGTCACACGTCGCGTGCAGATTGACGGTCCAGTGTTACGCGACCTCTTGTCGCCGCAACTGCCGAGCGAACCCCAAAGGGGCACCGTCTAAAGATAGAAACACGGGAATTCCCCCACCATGGACAACACCGCCCTCCGTTTTGCAACTTCCTGACCTGATATTGAAAAAAAAACTTCACTGGCGGACAAAGTAGGGTATATTTATGCAGTTTATGCAGAAAACAGAAAAACGTCCAGATAAGTGCTGACATGGGGTCAGACTACCCTTAATCATCCAAGAACGAAATCAGAAGGCAAAGAAAGAAAGGATGTGGCAGCGGTTTCGAACTGGTTGGCGGTCAATTAAGGTTATGGCATACCAGCAGCAGTGCTAGGCGGTGAAGCTGTATGTTTCTAGGCAATGGCACCATAAGTTCAAACCCACCGCCGTGCCCTTTCTCTGCTTCCTTTGTCTCCGAATAATATACATCAAAGTGATCAAACGCAACATGCATGTAAATCGTAAAGCATGTCCTGTCAAAGTGATGTAATCGTTAGGGGTAAAACGGTTATGTTTGACAATCGATTAACCGATTTTCTTCACAAAACTGAAAACAATCGACGATCATCGATTTTCAAAACAAGCACACCAAGCTGTGATGCGATCGGTAGGGTGCTAGCTGAAATCACATGAAACAGTCATGCTGAGTAATGCACAGCTTATACCCCATAGTGAACGTCTTCATCTTCTTACGCGTGAATGAATCAGAGCAAAGCATGCAGCGTGCAGATTGCCACATAGTACTGTTGGTAGCCATTGCAGCTCGGAACACACCAGACTGTGACTTTGCAAAATTTTATGAAAGACCCGAAGTGAGATACTAAAGAGGAACTGGAACATTTCGGCGTCAACGCCTTCGTCAGTCAGTGGACTTCCTAACTGTTAGAGAGGAAACTAACCGCTGGTACAAGGAAGCTTGCTGGTTTAAATCCCTTATTCAGGTGCATATGCGTGAATGAGAGTACTTCCTTTCCAACTCTGCTCTCGGTGATGCACATTTTATGTCGAGGGTGGGAAGGAACGGCAAGTTGTCAGGCATTTTCATCTCAAACATTTTCTCCCTTAAAACCCACGCTTCTGCATGTATGCACTGACATTCGCCACTTGTTACACGTCTAACGCCTCTTTCTTGCATTCAATTCACACCTCGTCTGCGTGATCCACTCGCAGTGTGTCAGGAACAGCTGACCAATGAGCTGACTCTGCCGCGCGATCCAAGCGCGGGGTGTGGAAGTGTCTCCGCCTAAGAGTTGTTTCATCTTCGCGATCCGCACGCAGGGTGTTAGGCACAGCTGCAATGATCCAAGCGGGCGTCCAAGTCTCTCTGCCCGGGAGCCCTCTCATCTGTGTGGTCCGCACGCAGGGTGTCAGGCACAGCTGACCAATGAGCTGACTCTGCCGCGCGATTCAAGCGCGGGGCGTCGAAGCGTCTTCGCCTAGTAGCCACAAGACATGCGCGATCACGTCACCATGCAGGGAGATCATCTATGCACCAAACGAGTGCTTCACCACCAAAGGCCATTTTACCTGCCGTTCCATGAGCGTGGTGTACATGCTTACCTGCGCAAGCCCAGGTTGTAGAGCGGCATACATAGGAGAGACAGGATGTGCCCTAAGAGAAAGAATGAACCGCGATCGTTCCGCAATCAAACATGAAGAGGACACCCCTGTGTCAGAGCACTTCCGGGCTGAGGGCCACCACTTTCTAGTTTTGGTACTACAAACTGCACAGGAGGATAATCTCCAGAGGCGACTTCTTGAACAACGCTGGATTGGTCGCCTGGATTGGTCAACCTAATGTGCTGTTCCGGTTGTTGAACAGGGATGAGCG
This sequence comes from Clathrina lutea, assembly GCA_028571005.1. Lineage (NCBI taxonomy): Eukaryota > Metazoa > Porifera > Calcarea > Clathrinida > Clathrinidae > Clathrina > Clathrina lutea. Next base: position 6,670 of record JAOWAR010158556.1, read on the forward strand.
CACTGATGCTCTCACACTCTGACCTCCCACCACACACACCATTTTTCACCCCTCCCCTCTCTCTCTCGCAACATACTTTCACGCATCATGCATCACTGCTCACACTTACATTTACCCCATGGTCCACATAAAACCCCAGCACCTCAACCTTTTCCTCCTGATTATCTTTTCCTGATGAAGCCATTTTGGGCGAAGCATTGAAAACTCTTCTGTCTTGTTCCCTCTTCCTTTTCTTGTCCTTCCTTGTCTCTCCTTGCTTCCTTCTTTAACAACACCTCACTCATATTCACTTTCGCATCTGCCAGTCTCTCTTTAGACCTGCCTTTTTGATATGAAAGACAGCTCACACTGCACCTCCACATGTCACTCTCATTCACGCATACATGTATTCACCTCCAGTCCACAAAGACGGATTTAAACCAGCAAGCTTTCTGGCACCAACAGTCAGTTTTCTCGCTAACAGTTAAGAAGTCCTTTGGACTGACAAAGGCGTTGACACCGAAATGCTCCAGTTCTCCTTCACTACCATTCTCACTTCAAGCTTTTAATACAATTTTCAAAGTCAGTATAATGAGACTTCGGTAAGATGTGAAAGGTCTTTCTTTGACTTGAAAACGAACAGTGCAGCGCAGTGGTCTTTTTGCAGATCGTCGCCGTGGTTTCACTTCCCTTTTCGCCCAACATGCCCCTTAGCCAAACCGGTCCCAACTTTTGGACCAGTTCAGGAAATAATTCTGCGAGAAAATTACTGATGACTTCCTTAGAAGGACCAGGCAAATTGATCAGGGTTTTGTATCGGATACCATGCCAAACCTCGGAAATAGTTACAGTCACAAAGAAAACGAGTAGAAAGTGGAGAGGAGCCGAAAGGAGAAGAGCTTTTTGGCCGTCATATGGGAAAATATGTAGATAAACCCGAGCCCAGAAGTTAGGGAAGGTTGCACAAGTAGCTCTAACAAAACTTCCACCTCTTAACATGGAAAGCAAACAGAAATATTCTGGATGAACGAAAATATCAAGTGGGGACAAGAGTGACTGTCTTCCACGACCTCCACAAAATATTTTGAGTCAGCTATTGAATCAAGGCCATATTCCTCCTAATTCCTAATGAGCTGCAACAACGTGAAAGATCAGATGTTCTCGCACGGTCAGGGTGTCAAAGAACAAGTCCTTTTGCTGGACGTAAGCCGAGATCTTCTTGATGTCACACGGAGACACCATGGCCACTGTCGCGTTAATCCGCAATGCTCCCTGGACTGGCAGTGACGATCAGATTGGTGGCATTGCGTCCAGAAAGCGCATTCAGCAATGGTGTCTTGCCTGCACCACTGGGAGTCAGAAAAAATGAACAAAGAAATTCAAAGCACCAGAACAATCTGAACAATCTGCCCTTCAGGCATGGCAACCATGCAATAGCGAAACATCACAATTGTCTCTTTCATATCTGGCACCCGTTACGGCCACAAGCTCCCCGGGCAATGTTTGCCATTTAGTGCAACAAAAAAAAACGACCAGGAAAAGAAAAACTAAAACAGCAACGAAATAGTCATTCAAAGAGAGGACGTGCAAATTGATTTCTGGCTTGACATGAGGATGCATCCAAAATGGAGGGACCCGGGTCGTAGGGTGCCTTAAAAAAAAAATTCGGACAGAACAAGCCAATACCAGGCATGTATCGCAGAATCACGAGCCACAGGTTTGGGTAGTCGAGCACTCTAAACAATAACGTTTTCATTATGGCGTGAGAAAAAAATGAAGAAAAATCTCAAGCGGCTACTATTTTCTTTCTACAGTCATTCTCGGCTTTTTGTATATCAATGGTGATGATAACCTCAGATGTAGGTACTTCAGAATCAATGCTACATGTACAATGAGGAGGCACTTACCACGATTGCACCTCTTTGCCCCTCTTCTTTACTATTGCCAAGCCTTGCCTTTCTTCAGAATCTCCTTCTCGACTCCGGTCGACCCAACACCACGTGCTCGGTCTGCTAAGGACGGCGGCGGAAGAGGCACGGCGGAAGAGGCACGGTCAGTTCAAAGTTTTCCCAAACCAAAGAAACGTTGCCTCGTAGCGGCCCCTGCTAGGAGAAAGTGGACCTCGACAGGGCCGGAAATCTTGAATAAGCACCGGTCTTGGTCGATCTGCGGAGCTTTGGTCACGACCTCGATGGGAGTCGCGCTTTGCCATCGCTTGTGCTCGTTCCAACCGATGGCTCCTGCTGTGCGACGGCGGCGGCTGTCGGCTCAGTAGAGGAACCTGGCCTCGGTCATTGTCGGGACTGACGCTAGCCAAATCGATGCGAACTTCTTCGCCTTGCGGGGACTCCGACATCTTCGCTGTCGGCTTCGCCGGACCCGAAGAAAAAACGAATTGAAATGTCGCGAAGACCAGCCGACGGCGTTGTAGTCTCTGACGGAAGAAAGTTTGAACCACACCTACTTGTTGATGTTAACTCAACTAGAGGATACCAGGCACTGATTGACATGATTGACCACCCGTAGGGTTGCGCTTGCCGCGAAACACGAGGGCACGGTCGCAGAAAGAGGCATATTTAACGCTTCCTGCGCATTTCGAGCAGGACAAGGACAAAGAACTGCCGGAAACCGCACATTTGAGCGTCTTTAAATTAATTTGCAGCTGTTATCGAGATATCGAGTGGGCGATGTCGGCGCGCTGCATAACTAACTAGACCGGTCTGGAAAGGCCATCTGCTGACCAGGAGCGTGCAGAGCTAGCCTAGCCTACCTAGCCTAGCCTACATCCAGGAAAACTTTGCAACGCTCGGTCGTTTATTGCAAAGCACCCGATGCATTGTTGCCTCTTTCGGCCATTCGTCTGCATGCGCATGCATGTCGTCGAGAGGCCCAGGGATCAAAGTGGTTGTGCCCGCTATTAGTCCGGGGTTGAAGCCAGGGCTCATTGTTCAATGCCCCACCACGCCAGAGCCTGGCATGTTTTCCAAGCCGGCAAAACTGAAGAACAAAAGAAAGGTCACATGTACTTGCCGATGGAACACTCACGTGATCAAAGGCGCCGAGTGATCGGAGGGTTGAGATCGGTGAGTTGAGAACTGCACACGTAGTAGCTGCACATGTATAAAATGTCACCGAGGATTCGACACTGTTGTGTAACCGGTACCGTACAACGGAAACGACTAGTCCAACCTTTAACCTGGCCATTGAGTACAGTGTCCTTGTGATCTTGTGGTCTTGATCATAATGAGTTGCTTGCAAGTCGCAGTATACAAGCGGCGGGGAGATCACGACAAGGAAGCCAGCGCTTTCATGGCCTCCGCCATGTGATGTCGCACTTTGCACATGCGTAATTTTTTGCGGCCCATGGCCGAGCCGCGCGACGCGGGCCATGGGTTTTGCCGCTGCTGCGCTGAGCAGGTACGAACGGCGGAGGACTCCGGGAGGCCTAACAGCGTGGCCGTGAGAAAAATGGTCGCTCGCTCACAGACACCAAACTCAGGCCAAGTACTACTACCTGAACTCTACCTGGACAAAAAAAAAATGAACAGCCCCACGCGGGCTAACGATCATCAGGGCCGAGAGCCTGGCCTCTCGATCGGTCCCTGATTGCATGGATGATGATCGTCAGCCCGCGTTGGGGGTGACGATTTTTTATGCTTGTATGCAGTAGTCATTATCACGACATTGCGACTCTACCATGCGCGCGCACGAGCAGACAGCCAACTACTACTACCCTGACCAAAACAAGGAAAAACAAAACACGCTATATCAGGCTACTCAAACCATGTGCACTGTCATGTGGTAATGTGGCAGGTGATACCGATGAACCGAACTTACTCACCCTGGGCGTGGCGCATATGTTGAACCGTCAAAGGCGCTCGCGCTTGCATTACAGTCGATTCACACAATAGGGATGTTTTGCAAATCGAAGTTCGGATACGGCAAGATCGCGGTCGGGGTGAGAATACGCACGAAATTTGATTCCGAATATTCGTGATGAAAAGCGTTCTGCAAACCGAA
>JAOWAR010158567.1:0-10667 GCA_028571005.1 Clathrina lutea
TGTGTGTGTGTGTGTGTGTGTGTGTGTGTTTGTGTGTGTGTGTGTGTGTGTGTGTGTGTGTGTGTGTGTGTGTGTGTCTGTGTGTCTGTGTGTCTGTGTGTGTGTCTGTGTGTCTGTGTCTCTGTCTGTCTGTCTGTCTGTCTGTCTCTGTCTGTCTGTCTGTCTGTTTCTAGGCGTGTATTACATTTTGAAATGTGCGGAAACGTGAAAAAATAGACACCCGAGAATTTGCAGACATTAAGATGTGCACAAAACGTGTATAAAGTACAGGAAACTTTGGGTTAATAAAAGTACATGCCACCTTCGGAAAATGAACATTTTATCTGAAATGACGATTCTGGGGTGATGGGAGGTGGCCCTCATTCGCCAACAAAATGTGACACAGCGTGAGAAAGGCAGAAAATCGGTTGGCAAGAAACGCTGGATTGGAGGACATGCATTGTTGCTTTTGGCAAATGATTTAGCTTGACATTGTAGAAGTGTCAAATGAATTGAAAATTAGAGTGCAGACCTTGGAGGACATTGTCAAGGCCTGTGATTGGTTGGCTTTTGACAACGAAAATACAAATCTTGATACAAGTTCCCATTATCAACTTGAAATTAGAGTGCGGACACTTGGGAACAAAAACTTCCAATTGGTTGGCCAATAACAGCACCCCTCCCCCCAACTGTCTTTTTCGTAATTTTCAATTCATTGGACACCTTCAGGCCATGTGGCCCCAGGACAGAGGCCAAACAAGACAGAAGCACCAATGTTTTTCTATTGCCCTTCACCAAAATGTTGGAAGTGATACATTTGAACTCGGTCCATTAAATCGCTTGATAATTTCTCCCAAATTGGTTTTGCCACAAACATTCTAAATCCAGTCGTAGCCGTGGCTCTTGATCAAAAAACTTGAAAATCCCTCTCTTGTACCCAGCTGTCTCTTGTACCCAGCTGACTCTTCTACCCAGCTGTGATGGGCATTTCATATCTGCCACATACTGGCACATGCAATGATACTTCCTTGGCTGCTGTTCAAGCAGTCTCGCAGATCTGGTTGCATTGTCCTCGGTTGTCCTGTTCAAGTCCCTTCATCTCTAGCGTAGCCAGATAGGCCTATCAGTGTGATGCCCTTAGTTGATGGTTGTGTTGTCCAGTTTCGTCTCAGCTTCTTTAGTCAACTTTAGTTTGTTGCTTTCTGATTGTGACTGCTGGCACTGTTTTGTTTTCCTCTTCCTCATTTTTTTCTCCATTTGCTTGTAATTCAGTTTGTGGATGGGGAATGTTTCTACAAATACTTTGGCGATCCCAAAGGTGATGAACCGGATGCAGCAACTGCCTACATCCTCTTTTATGAAAAGTTGAGGTGAAGGCTGGCGTCTGCAAAGACAACTTTCTATGTCAGAGTCACGGTGAGATTTCCCGCTTGCTTCGCACCAACAACAGCCGGCCAATTGTCTCATTTCTTCAGTGCTTTTTGCAGTGCTTTTTGCAGTGCTTTTTGAACTTCAGATCCAGTATACCAGTGATTGTTTTTGGACCGGGTCAAGCCCATCTGTTTTTTGCATAACTGTCTGGGTGCAAGGGTGAAGTCTCATCTCGACCGTATTTGCCTGACCTCATAATCAGGCAATTTGTTGATATGTTGTGCTGATAGCCAATGCAGATCCTAATATTTTCAGCCAGGAACGATTGGATGTCATTGAATTTATTCTTGTTTGGTCTCTTCGCCGGTTTGCTGTCAATCACCGATTAATGACTGCACACCTGGCCATTTAAGGTTGAAAATATCTATATTATGGTCATCAAGTCTGCATGCAAGTTGTGCAAGCGCACTGAGCTGGAATGATAATCTTATCTTGATCCTTGCTCGTCTTCTTTTTGTTTCCCTTTTCGTACTCTCACACTTGCCTTTCGATAATAATCTTAATAATCTTTTAACAATGTTGTCATTCTGTTACAAAGCTGTGTGTGGTTCTGATATAAATTGTGTTTTTCTTCTTAACCAACAGAGGGATAAGTCGAGTTAAAATGAACATATCCTTTTCGCAGCTTCTTCCCGGGCCATAACTCCAACTCCCCGGACTGCTTAAATTAAAGGAGTTGAGACAGATCATGAGCTATAGGGCTGAGTCTGGAGTCATTAAACACAAGTGTCATTGAGCTCCAGGCTCACGTGCAGGGACTTGCATTAGATCAAATTCAAAGTTCTCCATTTCGCCTGTAGATGTGAGAGGAACCCTAAGCCTTGGCCTGTAGTCCACTCTGAGTATGCCACGTTCGACACCCGGTCTATGCCTTTCTTATGTCTGGATCCAGGTTGACATGGAAAATGTTGTGTTTGGTTTGGAATAAAGTTGTCAAGTTTTGTGTGTAAGTAATCTTTATTCTCAATACTTTTGTCACTTTCGATAGATGTACTTGTGTGTTGTGTTGTCATTGCCAAAAGCACGGAAGGCTAGGGTAACCGGCCCTTGGCAATTTTATTCAGCAAAATTGTGAGAAAATGGAGAGAGATGTGGAGTGGAATTAGCGCTACCATTAGTAAATTTCGTCCGACTCAGGAGCTCACAATTATATCTTATGTGCCAAAGTGAGCGAAAGGCTCTCGTACGCGTGGAGGGGCTTGTATTAAGTCTAATTTATTATTATCTAAAGTTATTTGAAGTTGTCTTTCACCCATTGATGCATTAGAGAGAAGAGGAAAAAAAGTCGTCAACAAGTGTAACGTTAACACCTAACACCTAGTGGCGAACACCCAGTGGCGAACACCTATTGGCACTAACTGCATGTGTCAGTACGACATGCAGCTGCCCTAGAAAGCATGTTTGACAACCGTTGCTAGGCTTTGCATCGTGAATAAAGCTTGCTTGAACAGCTTGTTACTACAACGAAGACCAGAGTTCGAGCCAAGGAAGACGGCATTCTGGCTGAGCCAAGGCTCTAACCAACTGAGTTGACTGCGCTGGCCTGCTTACCATGCAGTGAAATGAACTTCCACTCAGTCCTCTCGCTGACTCAGGCTCCTCAGGAAATTTACACATTGTGCGCATCCATGCCATCTGATGCTATGGTGCCAGTATGCGCACACCACGTAGATAGGTTGTGCACAAAAATTGGCTTATCTGTCAATATGCGTTTCAAACCTGGCATTTTCCATCTTCCGATGGAAATGGCCAATGTGTCAAGAAATAGGTCAGTGACCAGGCACTTGCTTTTATTTGTTCCTCAGTTTAAGTGCTGTTTTCCAAACCTAGCTGTTGCCTGTAATGAGGCACTTGTGGCAATAATGATAGCCGTATGTGTGATGACAGTACCAAAAATACCACGGAGAAAAATGAACTAGCAAGTTTGCATACACTTGGTGATTTCCTGAATTGTTCTGTTGCTTTATATCCGCTCCATTGACTGGTATGGAGGTGCCACAAAACTGCAAAGGGGTTGGTCAAAACTTGAGCAAGAATGAGAAAATAGAAAGGTTAGGTGAATATAATTATGTCGTTCTCAATTAATTATATCATATCATATTATTACATCATCCTTCGGGAAGACTTCTTTGGGTGAGTTGATGGGGTTGGGATGGGATGAGGTAGGGCAGGAGGTGAGAGTTACCGGTTGCCATGATCCTGCGAATCAAACTTGACTCGCAGGATCATGGCACAGGTGTCCCCTGCAGAGCCTTGTTTCGCGTCTGTTGTCTTCTCTGTTTGCATGTTCCATTCACACTATCGTCCGTCACATTTGGAGTGAAGAGCCACTGTCGATGCAACACCCCATTCGCACCAAGACTGACCAAAACAGAAGAAGAAAAAAGAAGGAGAACACCAGCTTCACACCAAACAGTCCAACCTGGGCTCGGCGTGGGTGGTCGTGAATCTTCCTCGCCAACGCTGGGATCGTTTGCTTGTGCCAACTTCTTGCGGGAAGCCAGGAAAGCAGAGCTCGAAAGATGCATCCTGCACAGGAATCATCGACGCTCAATTCTTCCAGTCCGAGAAGACAGGCAACTGGTCTGAAATTCAAGGAGTCTCGGCTCGGATTATAAGCTACATTGAATTTTATTCGAATCTATTTCTCCGTGCCGTCACACGTCTTCTTTGAAGTTTCTCTATACGGATATCTTCTCTCTCCGAGTTCTCTGAAACACACATAATTAATTGGGCCATTCACGGCAACCAACGTGCGTCAATGGTACGCGAGAATTTCTGAACAAACACTCGGTCCTCAACACTGAATTGCCACACTTGAGCATGCTGCTTCTCAGCGAGAATCTCCAAATCTGGAAATAATTTGTTGAGTCGTGCGGCAAATGTTTTTTCCATCAATTTTAATAGCTCACTTGGTACCCTTCCAGTCATGCAGTGGAGTGTTGTCCTGCAGTTCAAAAGGAAGTTTTCCAGTCGCTCCGCCACCATTTTTGCCTTGTTTTGACAGGTGACTCCTGGCTTCACCGTCTGAACTGCTTTTTGCCGCCAGGCCATTAATGGGCGGATGGTACAGAATTGAGAATATTGATTCGATGCCATTAGCCTTCATGAACGCTTGGAATTGTGCAGACATAAAACAGGATCCATTGCTGGCACACATTTCTGAGGTATGCCATGAGGGGCAAACCTGCAACTTAATGCACTTATGGTCACCTTCGATGTCTGTGTGCCGACAGCCACTGCCTCGATCCACTTGTAATGGGCATCTACTACCACCAATTTTTTTTGTGCCCTCAATCACTCCATAGTCAGCATGCAGCCATGGAGACTGTGGCCAGTTCCATGCCTGCAGCAGTGGTGCCCGCAGTCGTGTATCTTGGCGGGCGTGACATCAAGCAACATCTGCTTCATTATCTCCATCTAGGTTGGCCACCACACGTACGACTGAGCCAGTGCCTTCATTTTACCATTCCCGGACTTTGTGAATCTCATAAGGAAGCTTCTTGTAAGGCTCCAGGAATGACTACTCTTGTTCTGTGTAACACACAGCCTTGGGTAAATGATAGTTTTTCTCGCACACGGTAGTATGGGTGAATGGTGCTGTCCATTCCCTGCGGCCAACCAAACTGCAGATGCTGTTTAACTTTCTGCAGTACAGGATCCTGTGCTGTTCAGGCGATCACCTCTCTGGATGTTGTCGGTGCTCTGTTAATCACTGGCAGTACCTGAATCACCTTTTCTGGTATACACCTTGTGATGGATCTCCATAAGGCAGCCCACTTAGGGTATTTGCATTCTAGTTGCAGTACCCGATCTATGCTGTAGGTCAAATGTGTAAGCCTGGAGCATTAGACACCACCTCACCATACGACTAAATGTCATCTGGGGAACTGGTCCCCCAGGATCAAATTAATACACCCAGCAGGGGTTTATGGTCAGTCACAGCAGTGAACTCTCTTCCCACGAGATATTTATGCCATTGCTTGACTGAGAACACCACCGCTGGAGCCAGTCTCTCTCAACTTGAGCACAGTTTCTCTCTGCTGGTGATAGACTTCGAGAAGCAAATGCGATTGGACGCTCCTCACCATCTTGCATGACAGTGCGACGAACTGTCCCGACTCCACAGGGGGATGTGTCACAATCCACTCTTAGAGGAAAACCGGAGCAGCGCACAAGCCGCTTTGGTGGATCTGAAAGCTTGCTCCAGTTGTTTACACCACTTCCACTTCACCTCCGTCTTCAGCAGTAGCTGGTGGAATGGCTCGAGCACAGTAACTACCTGTGCCAGGAATTTGGACTAGTAATTAATCATTCCTAGATTGATTCTCATCTCTGCAACATTCTTCAGGTTGGGCGCATCTTGGAGAGCTTTAATTCTTCCTGGATCCGTTCGATGACCCCACTCATCAACAAGGTATCCCATGTGCATCATTTCTGGCTCGTAAAACTGACACGTCTTCCATTTTGCTTTCATGCCCGCACTCCAATCACTCAAATCGAGATAGCAATTTATCCCCATTCTTCAGATCAGCTCGTCATCCGTGACGCCACTTGTGAGTATATCGTCTGCTCTGACAATCGTGTAATCTATCCCCTCCATGACTCCCTCAATTGTACACTGAAATATTGCTGAGGCTGACGCCACTCCACTGAAAGGGCCTGCTCCGAAATTGGTACAGACCACGAAGTGTATTTACTGTGGTTTATTTCCGGCTCTCTTCTGCCAAGGTGAGTCGAACGTATGTCTGACTCATATCTAACTTTGTGAAATGCTTGCACCCTGCAAATCTGGTGAAAATGTCATCGATGTCAGGTAGCAGGTACTTACTTGTCAACCATGCATATATAGTGGACAAGTACCAAGACTACAAAGTGTGTTCGTAGTCTCCAGACAAATGTATTGACCCATGTGGTTTGGTTACTGTCACAACAGGACTCGGAGAAGCCCATTCTGAATAGCTGGCATGCTCAATGATTTCCTGTGTCTCCAATGGACTGAGTTCTTGCTCCGCGTCTTCTCTCTGGGCATAAGATACTGTTCGAGTCTTGCGGAATTTGGGCCTTACTTGAAGTGCCACCATGATCTTCACCTTTGGTCTCTAGTACTGTTCTAAAATTTCTGCAAACACTGCCTTGTGCTGCTCCACAATTCTGTTCATCTTGTCCTTAACTTTCTTCTCGTTATCGTCAAAGTGACCAACATGGAGGGTCTTCTGCCAGTCCAACTGTATCTGGCACAACCAATTGCGACCGAAAAAGACACTCGCCTTGTCCACAACAACCTGTGGAAGTTCCAGGGTGTGGCACTTCACTTTCTGGGACTCGAACATAAACGTCCACTTGTTCTACAACACGTCCATCACCTCCAGAATAATTTGTCAATCGAGCCGTTGTGCATGGACACGGCGCATTTGCCAAGCTTTGGCCATCTTTTCGACAGCGACGGGATTCATACATGATTGATACGGATGCTCCCGGGATTCCGCGTGTCTACTTCAATGCTCACAGGAATGCCGTTTATCTCTACCCTCGCGTGGATCGGGCTCTCACCACGTGCGACTCCGGCTTTGTTGCAAACGGTACCGCTTCGTCACCCTCGATACACGCAGGCACTTCACTGTACGGTCAACACGCACGCCCTCGTGTTCTTCCAGTGCGTCGTCCGCCTCAAGTTGTTTCGTTTTAGTCCGGCTGACCTTTGTGACGTCCACGTCCACGTCCACCTTGCTTGGTGCTCTTTGCTTCGACCTACCCGAGCCAGATGTCCGATTTTACCGCACTTGTGGCACTCCGCCATCTGCCATGTAGTCGTCCGACCCGCACCGAAAACCCTTCTTGCTTAGTGCCGTCAGCTCTTTTCGGATCGACTCGCCGAGCGTACTTGCTTTCGGCACGATGCACCGTGTCAGGCTGTACTGAACTTTGAAGTTCCCGCACTTGTCGCTCCGTGGCTTTCTCATTCTGATCGACTTCAATCGCTTCCTTCAAGTTCAGCGATGATTTCAGCAGCATCTTTCTTTGCCCGGAAGGGTTTGCCCGCTCCATTGACTAGTTGATCACGGAGATAGCTTTCAAATTCCCCGCCGTTCTTGGGGCGTATTCCGCGATGGACTCGCCCGCCTTCCGCATGCAGCTGTGAAACCGGAAGCGCCCGAGGATCTCCGATGGCTTAGGGTCGCAATGATTCTGCGAATAGCGTTTCAGAGGTTTTTGCAGGTGCACATAATGATTTTAGCGATGTAAACGTCTTTTCCCCTCAGACCTTGAGTAGCACTGCTTTCAGTCTTCCCCCGCTTCAACGCCATTGACTTGCAATGCCATTTCCAATCTTTTGGCGTAATATTCTCCCATTTATCCCCGGCCGGATCGAATGCCTCCATATTTTTCACGCGCGTGGGTTCGAATCCCATCCTTGTCGCCAAATGTACTACCGTAAACTTCTGAAAATAAGTTCGACCCGAATGTAAATTCGGTCCCGGAAATAAGTACGTTCTAGAAAGCAAGTTTTTTTTAACTCGAAAATAGTTCGCCCGTTTTTAGCTACGACCTGAACTTTCTCAAATGAACAGTATTTAATGGTATGTCAATCAGGTCGTCTTCAGACCAGTCCCACGTTCATTCTTATCATGTCGTATCTCTTGAAGACGAGTTTGGTTTGTGACACAAGTTATTGTCTTCCGCTATCTTTCCCGCCGAAAACGAGCTCGAAACGGACCTTGGAGGACACGATGGGACATCACAAGAGTTTTGGGATCAAGTCTAATGGTTTCATCTGCCAATGTCTGTGCGCGCCAGTAGTCACTGCCTGCAAACTTTCACTACCCGTTAATACGTACGCCCCGAAAATATGTTCGACTCCGAATATAAGTACGGCAAGCGTGCAAAATTTCCGTTTAAAAGTACGTACTTGAAAAATAAACGGAAGTTTGCCATAGTCCAGCACACAGCGTATGTGGTCCAACTGAATAACTCGCTGGCTTTGTCAAATGCGCAACTACACGTAATATTATACAACACACAAATGATTTCCATCAGGTAATAAAGACCCCGCTAACACCTAACGCAATGTTATGAGGTTAACGACTTGAGAAACAAGTAATTTAATAAACACCTGACAAAAATTGGGAACAACGCGAATGAATAGCACTGCAGAAAGCAGGGGTGGAAATATAAATGTTGACTCTTCTCAACGGTTGTTACCGCGGGTCCACTTTTCTCCGGCCTGAAAAGACACGCAGATGGGCCGAAACTCGAGGATACGTCCAGTTTAACCTGTGCTCAAGTCGTGGCAAGAGGAGGAAGTCCAGAAAGCAGAGTTGGAAAGATGAATATGGACTCTTCTGAACGGTTGTCCCCGCCTATCCACTCCACTTCCCTGCCGAGAAGACAAGCGGAGGGTCCGAAACACGAGGGCACAGTTTCCACCAGCCAGTCAGCTAGCACTGGTGTTGCAGCAACTTCACAACCCCAGGATGAAAGGTGCCAGGGGTTGACGAACGTAAGAAGTTTTTCATCCGCAGTGTGTTGGTCTGGTTTGCTTCGTGGCATATACGTACGTGTTTGTCACAGATTTCATTGCTGGCTCGGGCTTTCATTCTGCTAAGTTACGATACTCGGCGGAGTTTTTGCTGTGGCACACACACACACACACACACACACACACACACACACACACACACACACACACACACACACACACACACACACACACAAGGCTGCGGACAAAATTCACTGACTTGACTGTTCTCCTTACGTTGCGCGTGCAGTTGGGAAAAACATGTTACTGTAACGCAGTGCTGCAAGCCCTGTACTTCTGTCAACCATTTCGGCTGGAACTTCTTTCGTACTGCAAGCTGCCGCCGGAGCTGGCATCAAAAGAACTGGAAAAGCGCGGTATGGATTTCGAAGACACCCTACTGACGGTATTGTCGGATCTGGTCAAGTACATCCACAACCAACCAGACGAGTTTGAATGCATCAACCCAGAGAAACTTGTGAAGAAGATTCAGGAAGAGTTCGGTGAGATCATGTCTGAAGTGCTTTCAAGTTCATCATTAGTAACTAGCCCGGCTTTGCTGAGCACTGTGGGCAGACCAAGTTGTCACGAGCCTCATCCATCTGCTAAACTAACTAGACGAAATGCAAAGCATTGCAGGGGAACCTTTCAACAGCAGTTTTCACTCATAGGACCTGTTGTCATCCCTTAGTGCCTTATCCTGTCTTGAGAAAGGTCCTGGAAAAGATGGGCATAGAAGTGTCCAGGTTTCTTGTAGGGGTTTTCTTTCTCGTATCGGGATGAGGACACTGAACTGATGAAACCGGCCTTCTGCTGCTATTGTAACTTTTTGTTTTGCTCACTGACAATGGAGCCGCATTTCACCTTTCCCTCTGGTCCAACTATGTTATGTGTAGGATAATGTCCTCGTTTTCGGTCTGATATTTCGGACCGAAAACGAGGACATTGTCCAACATAATGCATGCGACCCTTCACACGACCATCAATGCACGCGAGACTGTAGCGTCGTACTATCTAAGGTACCTGGCGTACAGTAAAACCACTGGTCTTCTTTCGAGCTGGGCATGCATACCTTCATGCTTGAAGTCAAAGGAACCAAGTCCTTCGACGTACGAAGCCAAATGGCAGACTTCAAAACCATCTGTGCAGTTGACACACCTGCCCAGCACCAACCAACCAACACTGCGCACGAAACTGGATATTGTAACACAGTACTATCATCACGTACAGGATGATATCCGCTGTCAGGGAATAATTCTTTTCCTTTACATTTAAAACCACTGTTCTTCTTTCGAGCTGGGCTTACATACCTTCATGCTTCTTGGACGACTTGAAGCCAAATGGGGGGACTGCAAAGCTATCTCTGCGGTTGACACACCCGCCAATCACCAAAAGAAAATGCGTACAATGCCACCCTCCTCTCTGAAAAAGGTGAAAAATGTGGTATGGTTTAATATACTCGAGCAACAAAGAAATCTGTCTTATGCACAGTCAAGTGTAGTTCGTTCTTGTCGTATTCCATCATGGCTGATGAAGATGATGAGACCTTCGAGGCGTGCATTGCTTCGAGCCAAATTAAATGGCGGAATCCGACCAACAGGCAATCTTTGCTAGTGACAGTCCAGCCCAGCACTCCCGGTTTGGCAAGCCAGGCAACGGTGGATGCTCTTGCATCGTCCTCCATTCCGAAGAATACAAGGAGGAAGATGGAGTGGGCCAATAGAGTCTTCGAGGCTTG
>JAOWAR010158578.1:0-10667 GCA_028571005.1 Clathrina lutea
GTGTGTGTGTGTGTGTGTGTGTGTGTGTGTGTGTGTGTGTGTGTGTGTGTGTGTGTGTGTGTGTGTGTGTGTGCGGTCAGTTTGAAGGAATCAGCAAGGCTAGTTTCTGGCACTCTGCCACGGTGGCTTTGCCAAGGGCTGGCTCATGGTTACCGACCGAGCACCAAACGGGCACGAAACGAGATGAGGGAAAAACTTCGCAGTTCGCCTGACTGGCCATCCATGGACATGTCCAGGAGTCAGCTGGTGCTTGCACCATCCTCCGATTGCATGCGCATTTCGGGGTGTTAAGCGAACCCGGCCGGTCGCGACGAGTCCATTGTTGCCACGTGGAATGTCTTCGTGCTTATACACCGCCTGGCACGTGCCTGATCGCCTTCATCAGTCACGTGCCCATGGTTCTGCGTGCATAATCGGCTTGGCGAGCTGTCGAGGGACGCGCTGCGGTCCGTCGCACAGCGCTAGATTGTGGCTGCGGCTTTGCCAACCAGCGGGTTGTATGGCCGAAAGCCACCTTGTTGCAATGACCTAAGTCCACGAGAGCACCTCTGGGACTTGTTTGAGAACGCGCTTTGCCAGCTTGTGATACGCTGCGTGCTGGCTGGATGAGTGCCTGTGACTGACCGAGGTCTAGGGAGAGTGAAGAAGAGGGGTTAGAAATCAGAGAGACAGAGGGGTTAGGGGGGAGGGAGGGCATCAGAGAGAAGGGGAGGGGAGAGACAGAAAGAGTACAGCTGAAGAATGCCACGAGCGATTCAGTATTATCCAACACTAATGATCAATGTTCCAGTGGTAACTCGGCATGAGACCAGCTAGGAAGGGGTAATCAGAAATTTTTTTTTAAAAAAGCAAACGGCGTTTTCAACCCCGGCTTTAGAATGAGAAGGATCATCGAATGGAGGAGCTGTTATCATCCTCATTAACTATCACAAGTATGTCCGAATATGATTACCCAGATGCAAAGAACGTGCTCGGTTTTGCTGGAGCTTGCAAACATGTGCAAAACGCCCTGTTCCTCCTTCTTTGCTCTCGTTTATACGTTTGCCCCGTCGCGATTTTGAGAAGATGAAGTTTGGCTAAAGGCAAATTATTTTCTCTTCCTTCCCCGGTTTTGGAAGTTGTTTTCACACTTGCTTGAGGAAGACAAGTTAAAAGTATCGAAGAATGGCGAACTCAGAGTTCTTGTACGTGGTGTGACACAAGCCTAGCCACACTTACTCCTTTGGACCTGAGAGAAAAAAAATCGAACTACATGGGTTTGATTCCCGGTTCGTCCACGCATGTCTCCTTTCATTCTTTTCACTTTGTCTGGGTTCGAGGGAATACGTGTAATTTGCTTTGGCTGAAGCGAGTTCCAAAGGTTCCTTTTGCTCTTTTTGGCTACTGATGGCCCGTTTCAGCACTGTCATAGCCACAGCCAGACGAAGTGAGAGAAGCATAAGTCCCACAGAGGTCACTGGGTCTGCTCTGGAAGAATCATTGTGTGGTTGGCATTGGTGGCCGCATTTGATGAATGCCTGCCGCTGTTGAGAAGCAATGCAGTAAGAGGGACTGGCGTTTCCAGTAGCGGTTGAAATGGGGAGGTCTTACCTGGCTTGCTGACTCTCATCACCGGGCTTCAAGGGGCTTTTTTCCCTTCATCGCCAGGTCACTAGCCCTAGTTTTACTTAATCATCACCATGGTTTCTGACAAAAAAAAGACAGCAACCGGCTGAGCCAATGTCTTTAATGATACACGCGACACTTGACTTGAGGTGACCTGCAAACCTGCACTTTTCTCTAGTTGCCAAAATTTAGTGATGAATGATATGCCATTTTCTCAAGGTAATGTTTTCTGTCTTTAGATGTGAAAATGCGTGCGCGAAGTTTAGTGTGACTTGCCTTTGTTTCTGTGTAGAGAGCCACAAGCTTGCACGCTTACGAACAAGACGGGAAAGCGCGACGGGCGCATCTCAATGCAGTGCAACGTATTACTTTCACGAAGGTCGAGCAGTCTATCCTTGCCCTGCTGGCTACTACGGCAGCGAGCCGAAAACAAAATGCCTCGAGTGCGAAAAGCCATGTGAGACATGCAGTGGACAAGCTGGCAGTTGCACCAGCTGCGATCTCAAACTGTATTTGGCAAAGGGTGCCTGTGTTAGTGAGTGTACAAACTCGCTAGTGCCACGCTATCGCCAGGAGCGCACAGCGAGCCGCATCCGTCTATTTGGAGGTGAATCAGCCGGCATGGGGCGGCTTGAGGTCTATCACAATGGGCTGTGGGGAACCGTCTGCAACAGAACATTCACGATGGCTGCGGCTCGAGTTGTTTGCCGCGAACTTGGCTTCATCTCGGCAAAGGCCATCACCTCAAGTCGCTATCCGATCAACGCCAACCAGGTCCAGATATGGCTGGACGGTGTTTCCTGCATTGGCTCCGAGCAGTCTCTTCTGGCTTGCAAGCATTCGGCATGGAATGATCACATGTGCTTCCACGGTCAAGACGTTGAGATCGAGTGCTCGGGCCCCGACCAGCGACGAGAGTGTCTTCCCACGACTGACTGTGGGGATGGCTACTACTTTAACGTCACTGCACACAACTGCTCGGCATGTGACCAGAACTGCGTGACCTGCAGTTCCAGCAAGGCGTGCTTGAGCTGTGAAGTGAACCTTTACCTTAACAAAACAGGCCGCTGCACCGAAGACTGTGGACCAGGCTGGCACGGTACTGCAGGCGGCGTGTGCGAGCCGTGTGACAAAAACTGCAAGAACTGTGCAAATGGAGGAGGAAATGACGAGTGCACCAGCTGCAAAGGCTCCATGTATCTCAGTGGCTCCAAGTGTGAGGCTACTTGCCCAGTCTCAAACAAGCAGGTCCGTGTGGTCACTCGCCTTGTGAACAGCACAGACCCTCTCTACGGCCGTGTGGAGGTGTTACACAAAGGGCAATGGGGCACCGTCTGTGACGACCTGTTTAGTATAAGAGACGCGAATGTTGTGTGCAGGTCGCTCAGCTATGGCTCAGCATTGAGCTACGATTCGTCATCGACATTGGAAAAACGATATGGTGGTACCGGGCCGATATGGCTTGATGACGTCCAATGCACTGGCAACGAAACTAACATCCGAAACTGCCCAAGCAGAGGCTTCGGTATTGAAAACTGTGGACACACTGAAGACGTCTGGGTTCGCTGTGCTGGCCCATACGTTCCGTCTAATCCAATTCGCTGCGTAAAATCATGCCCACCACTCTTCTATGCTTCAAAGGTTGACTCATTCTGCTTGCACTGCGCTGAGGAGTGTGCGAACTGTACCGGCCATGAGCTTAATTGTACATCTTGTCCTGCTGGAAAGTACCTTTTTGGCACAAGATGTATCTCTGATTGCGGCTTGGGCTTTTTTGGGAACACGGGGAGCGGACGTTGTGAGCACTGCGATAGCTCATGCATTACGTGTGCTAACGGCTGGCGCAACAACACCTGCAAGAAGTGTCAAACGGGTTTCGTCCTCAGCGGAGCAACTTGTGTGCGGCGGTGTGGCAACGGCCTCTACTCACTAAATGGCAAGTGTGTAACGACGTGCCCATTCAGCACCTACTATGAGTCGTCCAACTCATCCTGCGTGACCTGCTCTGCAAACTGCTCGGAATGTGTGAAGCTCCACGGTACGGTCCGATGCAACACGTGCCGACTTCCAATGATCACAGGTTCAGACGGGGGCTGCGTTTCTCAGTGCTCAGGCCTGGAAAGCTTGAAGGAGCCAGTCTTCAACGTCACAACAGCACGCGTGCGACTAGCTGACGGCAATGAAACAGCCGGCCGAGTGGAAGTTCTCTACAAGGGACGCTGGGGAACTGTGTGCGACGACTATTGGACACGCACAAATGCCGAGGTTGTGTGTCGTGAGCTGGGCTTCTCACGAGTGGTGGTCTACCAGCATCCAATGAAAACATTCAAGCAGGCACGGCAGAGCGATCCTATCTGGATGGATGATGTGCAGTGCAGCTCAACCGCCAAGTCATTGCTGAACTGCTCCCTTCTCGGGTGGGGAAAGACCGACTGCTCCCATTCAGAGGATGTAGGCATTACGTGCGCTGATGACAGCGCTCGCCGGTGTGTCTCAGCATGCTCCACAGGTTTCTTCAAATATTTGAATGGGTCTGATCAGCAATGCAAGCATTGCCCTAGCAACTGTGCTGGGTGCAACACCAATGGCGAATGCACGTCCTGCCGAAATGGCACATACCTCTATCAGGCAAACGCATCATGCCTAACTACCTGTCCCCAGAACCTCTTCACCAACCGTGTAACTCTGCAGTGTGATCAGTGTGACGACACCTGTGACACATGTAAGCATAACGCAACCTCGTGCACCAGCTGCAAGGAGGGCATGTACTTGAAAGGCTTTACCTGCGTTAGCAATTGTGGGGCAGATTACTTCACATTTGCTGAAGAGCAGACCATCCGCCTACGCAGCGGAAAAACGAAGTTCGAAGGCCGCATAGAAGTCTTCTACCAAGGCAGATGGGGCTATATCTGCGGTGACTACTGGAACCTGGCAAATGGGGACGTTGTTTGCCGACAACTGAACTTTGGCAGAGCCAGTGCGATCTCCGTTCGTTCCTACTTGCTGAATGCCACTTCTTCCAAGCCGTTCTGGCTGGACAACGTAGTGTGCTCAGGCAATGAGACAAAGGTCGGTGATTGCAAACACAACGGCTGGCGCAAGCATAATTGCTACTACAGTGAGACAGCTGGTGTTCAGTGCACTGGGCCAGATACAACACGCCGCTGCATCCAGAGTTGCCCGGATGGATTTATCGCTGATCGCAACGCTAGGACATGCCATGAGTGTAATGCTGAATGTAAAACCTGCTCCGGAACGCCTAGCACCTGCACGGAGTGTAAAGACAACTTCTTCAAGCAAGGATCAACATGTGTGTTTGCCTGTACCACACGCTACTTCAACCACTCTGCTGATGAGTGCAGGAAATGCCACCAAGACTGTCGTACCTGCAATGGACCCAGTCCAAGAAACTGCACCGACTGCGACCAAACTTCAGCAAAAAAGTTCCTGAAGGATTCAAGCTGTGTGGCCAGTTGTAATGGCACAGACGACTGGATCTTGAAAAAATTCATTGGCTCGCCAAACATCCGGCTCGTGAATAGATCTGGCACCGATGACCCGGACAGACTGGCAGGTCGTGTAGAGGTCCTCAACCCTCTAACCCAAACTTTTGGTACGGTCTGTGACGATCTCTGGGGCAGGAACGAGGCTCGTGTTGTTTGCAGACAGCTGGGCAAGGGAGAGCCGGCCCGTACCATCAGCCAACTGAACTCGTCTCGATACTACTCGCTAGCCAACTACTCCACACCAATTTTGTTAGATGATCTCCGGTGCAATGGCACTGAGCAAACCCTATTCGACTGCCCGCACCGTGGCATAGGTATAAACAATTGTGCACACAGAGAAGACGCTGGTGTCATTTGCTCAGACCACCCCGTCAAGGCAAATCATTGCACAAGTGGCTGCGGTGCTGGCTACCAGAGGATTAACGCCACAAACCGCGAACGACGGCAGTGCCGGAAATGTCCAGATACATGTGGAAACTGCATGGAGAGCTCAGGTAGTGTTATCTGCTCAAGCTGCTTGCCTGGCCGCTACCTGAATGGGACGTCATGTGTGGAGGAATGCCCACACGGCTACTACGGCAACACACTCTACGACAAGTGCATGAGTTGCCATGACGACTGTAATGGGTGTTTTCCTGGAACAACAAATAACTTGTGTCAGCGCTGCAATACCGACAAGAACCTCTACTTGGTGGATATGACTTGTGTCCCTCACTGTCCGGTCGGAACTAGTCCAGTGCAGTCCACATTCCAGCCAGATACTTTGACTGTCCGTCTGAATGATGACGACACTCTGCAGATAAAGGTTAATGGGGCATGGCTTCGAGTGTGTACACGTTCTTTCAGTGAGCTAACAGCAAACGTTATTTGCCGCCAACTGGGCAAGGGACGTGCGACCAACTATAGAAGCTATTTGCACCAGTACTTCTGGCCACGCAGCAAATCGGTAGTAAGGGCTCACTGTCTTGGCACCGAAGCCAGCGTTCTCTCCTGTGCACTGACAACAAGCAAGGTCACATCCTGCTACGGTGTGAAAATGGTTTGCAATGCTTCACTCCCTGCATTTGACGAAAACGTGTGCACGTCGCTCAACACCGAATCCTGCCGGCCTGGACTGTGTGAGGCAACAGCAGGCTGCTTCAATGTATCAACCGGTGGCTCCGCCTGCTGGAAGTGTCCGCGGTCCTACGTGGGTGATGGCCAGACGTGTTCTGGTGAGTCAGAGAGGAGGAAAATAGCTAGACGAGCAACATACAAGATAATTTGTTTAGGCGCTCCAAGAAAAATGCTTCCTTTTCATTGGTCAAAAGAGGATGTACCCATAGCCTTTCAGAAAGTTTGACAATCTTAAACTATGTTCTTGAAATTGTCGCAGTTATTTACCCAATCATTCGTTCGCATATTGCCTTGATTCGGAAGGCACCTTTGATCAAACGTGATGGCAATCCGTGGTTTTTCAGTACTAGTGCTGAGATGGGTGAAGAACAGTGGATCCTCACTGATGTGAAGTGGCATAAGCGACTTTAACAGTGAGAGCTGTCAGTGAGGCAGAAATTTATCACGCAGCAGGCTCTTGGTTCTTCGTTCTCCATAGCAAAGGCTAGTGGCCGCAAGTTGCTCTTCCACCCTCACTCTCCTCAAGGCCATTGCTGCTTTGATCATTGTGTTGTGTTGTTGAACAGCATGAGGGACTTGTTTACCTTCAAAGGTAACCCTATTTTGATGGTGGCCGTGCTGGTGGAGGCAATGTCATGTTTCTTCGAGCAGCTCTAAGTGTGTGTTGTTTGCCTAACCTAACCTACTGGTGTATAATTTTTATCGTTATTTTTTTCCGTCTGTATTAGCTTACTCGCTGTCTCCGCATCGATTGGTTCTCAAACCTAGAAACTACACTGTCACTGTCTACGAAAGGGGAACAATCGTAATGAACTGTCGCGCTAACATCAGCACCATTATCACGTGGTACCACAACGGCACTCGTCTCAGCCTCCTACCATCACTAGCACGTTCGGACGAGTATATCCTTCCGTCATTTGATTACAAGCTGTCTCGGATCGGCCAGCTTCTAATTGGCCGTTTTTCATTGGCCAAGGCTGGCAGCTACTACTGTACATCAAGAACTACCAAAATGGAAGTACGGAGTGAAACTGTCTACCTGAATATTATAAAACCAGGTATGGTGCAAGCTGAGAGAAAACAGAAGAGAGAGAGAGAGAGAGAGAGAGAGATAGTGAATGAGAAAGAGAGACCTAGGGAGAGCGAATGAGACAGAGAATAGGGAGAGAAATATAGCGAGATGGGCAATAAATGAGAATGTGACTACTGTAACAGCACGATTCTCACGCAACATCACGCTCAGTGTCTTCCTCCACTGTTAGAGGGTAGGGAGGGATGGTGAGGTTGTACGGCGTAATCTAATTCATGATTGACCCATTTATTCTTTTCCTGCTCTTAGTGCTGGTTAGTTGATATTTACAAATAGAACTCATTACGTCTTTCCTTCCTCCTCTATCTCTGTCTTTCTCCTCTCTCTCTCTCTCTCTCTCTCTCTCTCTCTTTTTCTCTCTTTCTCTCATAGTGCCCGTTCAGATTATCCAACTCAACAGTACAGCAACAGCTCTAGTGAAGAGGCGCTTTACTATCCGCTGCGTTGCCACGGGGAACCCAGAGCCGCAGATCACTTGGACTCGAAATAATGGCACCATTGTCCAAGACGGCATCAAGTACGATCTGACGAACGGCTCGCTCATCCTCTACCAACCCTCGCTAGCTGATGCCGATGACTACATTTGCACAGCAAACAATTCCTACTCCACAGCGAAAGGAGTCGTCCGTTTATACGTACTTGGTGAGTTCAAGAAAGACAGCTGTGTGGTGGGATTCAAGGTATTGTTTCCTTTAATCATGACGGCCCTGAGGTCTGCCACATTTGCAGGCCATGACCCCTGCTGATATTTCCTGAGACACATTTGCATGTGAGCAGACCGCTGCTATTCTTCTCCATCATAAAAAGAGATTCAGTCATTAACCTATTGTGTAACTGCATACGTTCAGTCAACATGCTGTTGTCTGTAATGTGTTCCACGTGTTTGAACCTTGCCCTGCAAGGACGAGAATGTCGTGAGGCACTGCATCAATCACTGCAGCCGGGTTTCTTTTACTCATTTCCTTCTGATGTTTTTCTTTTGTAAAAATTAAAATGGTCAAGCTTGTTATTCACATTGAAACCTCCGTATCATCTGAGCATGAGCATTGTCTTGCAGAGCAAAATGGATGAAATCAAGAAATTTAATTTCGTCCTTTGAATAGATGCCTTCCTTCCAGGCCTCAATGTTCCTTGCGTCACTTGCAGGACCCCCTGTCTTCTTGTCTCAGCCGAGAAGCACCCAACTGTCGGAACGTTCTGAGCTGTTGTTGAAATGCAGCCTGGCGAACAACCCACTTCCTGATATCCACTGGTACTACCCACCGGCTGTGTCGAACAGCCGGATTGACATTGTGACGCTCAACAGTGGGCTGAGTACGCTTCGAGTGGCTCCGGCTCTGCATTACGACAGCGGTGTTTACGTTTGTGCAGCTCACAACAAGGCTGGCCTGGTCCAGGTCAGCGTAACGGTCGAAGTAAACGGTGAGACCACTTCGCAAATACTGTAGCTCTTCGAGGGTATTTCAGAGCGACAGGAGCTTTTAGACTGCCTAGCTTCTTTCAACATTATAATTGAAACAACAAGCTGTGTTGATTGACGCTGAACATGACTTTCCACTTGATTTATTGCTGTCAATGCCACTCTGTGCAAAGTAATGTTTAATTGTGCGGTTCAACTAACAAACAGTCTCTGTGTATCTTCTGATTGGAAACTCGTTGAAGCAAGTTTCAAAAAGAAAACAAGAAACGCTACATTGTTGAAAACCCCCTTGTGATTTTCCTTATTTGTTTTCGATAGATCGTTTCAAGTAATGTAAATGTTTCTCATTAGAGTGTGGTGAGACTTTGCTCTGACTTCAGTTTGCTCTCTTCTCTGTCAGCTACTGAGATTGCTTTGAGTGGCAAGACTGTCTCTTTGGCCTGCCCCAATGTTACCAATAAGAACATCATCGCCGTCGCATGGCACTTTGCCTCTGAGGTAAAGGGAGAGACACAGACGAGGGAGTTCACTCTCACTAAACGGCACCGAAAGGAAGGACTCTGGCTCCACATTGACCAGGTGACCTTCACGGATGCCGGTGTATACGAGTGCTTCGTAGTCTGCAAGTCTACAGAAGGTGGAAAGGTCGTCAAGCACCTGAGTACTTTAGTCGTGCGAGGTAGGCCTTGAAAGTCTGCTCTGAAGTTTGAAAAAGGCTGGCTAAAGTGGTTGGTGAGGAAGTGGAGGTGAATTTCCCTATTTTTTTTTGTCCGAGTCAGGACACCGAGTCACCCAAGGAGAGCTCATGGGGTCGAATATTGCATCTGATCATCCATCCATCCATCCATCCATCCATCCATTCGATCAGTTGTGGCGTCTGTCATCTTGCCCGTGCGTCATGCTGTCCACGCTAGTAGAGTGTTCATTCTCATCCAGGAGCTTGATCGCCTCTGGTGGTGGACAGCATCACGAGAAAAGGAAAGAAAGCATCTTCAGGCTTTCATGAAATGATACACACAAAACAATAAAACTGGAGTGCTTTCCATCGTCAGAGTTTGCTTCCAGTGCGACAGCTCTGGCCTGTGGTCTTTCACGAAGCAAGATAATAGGAAACAAATAACAAAAGCCAGTCTGGATGCTGCGATCACCTGCACCAAATGTCTTTCACTTCCCTTAATCTGCGATGCGTCTGATATAATTATGTTGCTGACTTTCTGCCTCTGTTCTCTGTTGAATTGGTAATTGAAAGTTTTTTTTTGTGTGTGATTAAAGCTCTCTCCCAAGAAGGGAGGTCCATGAATATTAATATAACCTTCATTTGAATTTGCCAAAGAATGGTAGGTTTAGATTAGGCCAACCCTTTCCTCTTTCTTGAATGCTTGAATCCCTAGGTCCGCCGACTATCAAGGAAATCACAGTCGTTCGCCATGGGCAATCTGTCCTCTTGTCTGTGACCATCTATGGCAACCCACGACCAGTAATTGAGTGGAGTCGAAATGGCCGGCCAGTTCAGTTGGATGCACGAGTAACTCTGCTTCCCAACGGTACTCTGAAGCTGTGTGACGCTGGCAAGGAGGACAGAGGAGATTATGTGGTGACTGCCCGCAACAGCTTCCCGGAGCCTGCCCTCTACAAAGTGCCTTGTTGCAGTAAGGACAGTTCTGATGATCTGTTAGGCCTTTCTATTGGATGTATTATGAGAGGGAAAAGATCTTGTAAACAAACAAGCTGGCCATCAATGGCTATCGATTGGTGTGCTCTCTAAAATTATCGGAACGAACAGTGTTTGGAGTTGTTTTAGTCTTTATTGTTGTGAACTCCGCTTACAGGAAAAAAAAGAAGGAATAGCTTTGTATTAATAATTTTTTGGCTAGCTTCATAGTCTTCTTCTTCCCTTTCCTCTTCTTCTTCTTCTTCTTCTTCTTCTTCT
>JAOWAR010158589.1:0-10667 GCA_028571005.1 Clathrina lutea
GACTAGAGAGCGAGGACAACAAAGATCGAAAAGGACTGCCACTGATCATGACCGGCAACGATTCTCAGATAGATAAAGGACTTCAACTTGTCTGCATCTGGCGGTCGAGGCCAGCTGCATCATCATGAATGCATGTAGCCGCAACCAGCCGCAACCAGCCTGCCACATGCACAACTATTGTTGGCATGCTCGCGCCAGCTTCCGCGAAGGCGCGCGCTTTGGACAGATGAAACAAAATGGCGACTTCGGGATGAGCTACCTTAAGAGTGGGTACCCCTTCATCGTAAAACAACAGTCATTCACTATACACACTCCTAGCTGTCTTTTCATGTTAGGGCTTAAATGAAGATCATGAAAATTGCTTTGAGGAGTTGGGCAGGTCTTCTGCAGGAGAAGTTATCGACAACAGAATAATATTTCAGTCAAATTCTCTGGAGACGATTTGCTTTTGTTTTCCTATCCAAATCCGCCAAACCTAGCCTGCTACTTACTTTTATAGGCCATTTACTAAAGCAACTAGGGTTTTGGTCCATTTCTTCCCTTAAGTTAAAACATGCGTGAGATTTTCCCATTTCCTTTGTTTAAATCGTCTTCCCATGCTTTAGCAGCTAGAGATGGAGAAATGGTGACAGGTATAAACAATTTGCAGTTCCGTAATCAAGCTCATCTACCTGGCCAGCGTTGCGCCATGTTTCACCTCGGTTTGCTTCAAGATGGCTTCAAACGAGCTCTTGAAATCTGGATACCTACTTTCCAGTTTCGGCTTTGCCTCGTGTAGCCTCCCAAATATCAGACCGAAAACGAGGACATTGTTCGACAAAATGTATGCAACCACTCACGTGACCAGCAATGCACACCAGACTGTAGCAGTGTAGATCTACTGTGTACATGGTTTACGGTGGTAAGTAGATGTCAGGTGTGCGTGTGGGAGACCATGGAAACTGGAGCGACAATTTTTGCTGGGCACTGCTGTTCATCTTTCGACATGTTTGACCTGGGCAGACAAGCCTTCATGCTTGAAGTCGACAGAAATATTCTGTGCACTGCGTTTAGTGTAGTTTGCTCTTGTGGCACTCTGCCATGGTCAATCTAGATGCCAAGTCCTTCGACGAAACATGCATCGCTTTGAGCTAAATGGCAGAGTCCAATGCAATCTGTGCGTATGACACTTCCGTCCTGCACTCCCGATTTGGCAAGCCGCCCAACCAGGTGGCTGTGAACACTACTGTGCACTTAGACCATAACTGGCCCTAGGACTATGACATGACCAAAAAAAGTGTAGAACGCCACCCTCCTTTCCAAAAAAGGAAATAATAGGTGGTTTTCCATTTAGCATGAAAAAAATCATCGTAAAAAACAAAGGAAGCGACCCACAAGCTGAAACCACCAACGGCGTGAGCTTCATGTAAATTCGCACCCTTCCCTGACTGATGGAGTGACTGGCAGGATGTATGAGCTGATCGTTCACATTGTCACATGCCGCAACATTGGCACGAGACCGGTGATGTAACCGATTGTCGTGAGATATCGACTGTTGCCCTTGACAGCGGTGTGATTTTTCTTGTATCAGACCATCACCGTTGACAGCAGTCGATGTTTTTTACATATCGCCGCTGATGAGGGCAACGGTCAATATCTGAAAAATATCGACCACCGTCAAGGGCAGCGGTCGATTGCTAACGAGACCAGATCTCGTAACCGTGTATTATAAAGAAATAATGCACAGTTAGGAGGTCTGGTGTCATGAGCTATTGACCGTTGCCCTCAGATATCGACCACCACTCTTGACAGCGGTAGATATTTTTCAGGTATCGATACTGTTCAGGTATCGACCCCTGTAAAGGAAAATGGTCTGGTACAAGAAATATCAGACCGCTGTCAAGGGAAACGGTCGATACGTCACAACACAATCGATTACATCAACTGTCTGGCGCAAACATTGCGCCACGTGACAATGTGCATTAATGGTCAGCGCTCACATCCAGCCAGTAAGGGACGGGTACGAATATACATGAATCTCACGTCGTTCGGCTTTGCCGGTCGCTTACTTTCTTGATCATGATGATTTTTTTTCATGTTTAAATGAGAGACCACCTTTGTTTCCTTTTTCAGAAAGGGGTGGCGCTCTACACTTTTTTTGTAAAGTCACACCTTATGCCAGATATGGTCTTGTTCCACAATAGCATCCAGTGTCGCGCTGTCGGCTGGCTTGCCAAACTGGGAGTGCTGGGCGGGAGGGGCGCACAGATTGCGTTGAACCCCGCCGTTTGGCTCGAAGCGATGCATGCTTCGTCAAAGGACTTGGTGTTTAGATCGACCATGACTGAACGTGACAAGAAGGAATTACACTGTACACAGTGGACAGAATACTTCTTTCGACTTCAAGTATGACTGTTTGGCTTCCCAGCTCAAACATGTCGAAAGAAGAACAGGGGTGCCCAACAGAATTGTTGCTTCAGCCTCCATGTATGGCCTCCCGCACCCGCACAGGAGAAAGTGTACAGTGGCATTCAGCGAGGTCGGGGGTGCTGCGCCGAAAGGATCGGAAGGCACGGCAGTTCGATACGCGTCATGAAGCCGAATCAATCCAATTTCAATTTGCCTAGCGCTGGCTTGTCAGGTGTTTTTTGTCGCAGAAAATAATCAGAGAGGAGATAACGCGGGGAAAGAGAAGAATTAGGAAGGAGAATTTAGTAATACCCATGATAGTATACATTTCCTTTCCGTCTGGTGAGGGCTAGAGTTCCTAGCCGACCTGGACAACTCTTCCACGGTCAGGAAAAGCGTTTCGCGAGTACCTGGCGCGAGCAGCCATCCCGAGTTTGGATCGCTGCAGCCGAAGAGTGAGGCAGCAGTTGCTTTTAGCGGTAGCATGAAAGTAAGTTGAATGCGTGGTCGAGGGTGTGGGCCTCGATAGCTCAGTGGATAGAGCGTCCTAGCGTAAATTGGATGGTCGTGGGTTCGAGCCCTACTCGTGGCAGAAAATAACGTTGTAGTTTTAATCGTAGCAAGGAAAACTCAAGGCATTGTGCGATAGAGAAGATTAAGCGAAATATATGCAGATTTGGGTAAGTGCTTGCAAACGGTAGCATTGCAAGAATGCTGAAAAGGTAGCTGGGAAAAGACTCACTTGCTTTCACCAAACATGTCATCCACCTTCAGAAGATTTCGCAAGGTTCCATCTTTCATGGACGATGTTCTGGATAACAAAAAGAATGACAGATCCTTTGTCCGAACGAGGCTCACCTCGACGCTTGTCAGAGGGAGACGGCTGGCAACGAAGTCAAGCGGCCGCTCTCCTTGTCGGGAATCCACGATGAAATTAATCATCGTTGTAGCTTTGCGCCACAGCTTGCAAGATTCTCCCGGCTATCGGGACTTGCTTCCATCGCACCAAGCCAAGTGGACTCGAATTCACCAATTATCACTTCCAGGGACATGTGCAACGGCAGGACATCCAATGATCAGCTTTTGCTGCATCGATCGAGTCTTGCGTGTCGACTTCTGCTCTATGCCCAGCGACCCCTTGCATCGGTGCGGTCCTACTGACACGAGTAGACAAAAATGTCATTAGGGGAAAGTCCCTAATGTATTGAAGGTGGCAGAAATGGGAAAGCATTGGCACACCAGTGAGACCCTCAGCACAAGACGATACCTGGATCATACTTGATGTGGGAGACTAACATTTCTTTTCTCCAAGAACGCTAAGCGATCCTCATCATCACTGCCGTCAACAATTCCTCTGTCTCCGAGTTCAGAGACGCCACCACAGACCTTTGTCTCTCCAAGAGAGTCAACAGGAAACAAAGGTACCTAATAGGTTGACAGAATTAAACAAGGGTCCACAAAACGGAAGACAAAGGCAACCAATGGTTTAAGGCGTTCTGTAGTAAGAAGATCCTCTTACTACCGAATGCTGATGGGATGACTCTTGAAGTGTTAATTGTTGTAAATGTTTTCATTGACCAAATGTTTCGGCGTACAGCACCACCTTCAGTGGCAAGATTCTATTACGTCTGGACCACGGAATTTATGCTCCCTTTGCATGCGTATTGCTAAAGAATGTGTCCAGGATATTGTATTTGATACTGGGGGCAAGGAAACAGGATTGGAGGGAAGGGAAGGGGCAAAAGCCAAGAAAACGTGTTACAGAAACTCAACACCTCAGTAAATAGTGTGTCGGGGCAAGACACTCGCTCCCACCAAAACTGCAGCCCCGGCCAACTGCAACGCCAGAAAACATCTCAACCAATCCGGCTTTCTCTTCTTCCGATCTAGATGTTAACTGAGAAGAAGACAATCTTGTCGGCTTTCACTCCTACCAACCGTGTAGTTGAAGGTCCTTTGCAGCCACTGACTTTTCAAAGGTTGATTGCTGCCTTTCCTCATCCAGCTCCGATCTTCGTATACCAGGGTATACTTGTGCACCCTAGAGTACCTTATCGATTAGCCCTCACTGCCCCGAGTTGTGTAATGCCTTTTTCACTGGTCGGACGATGACACACCCTGCCATGGAGGTATTCTGTTGATCCAAGATGACTGTTTTCCAAAGCTCAGGCTTGGAAAAGTAATCTCTTTATTCGTCTGTCAATGTTTGAGGACACTTAAGCTCAAACCCGCCCTTTACAAAAAAGCCACATCCTCGAGTTTTCTGAGGAATGTCTTTGTCTTCGCCTGAAACATATGCCTTCCTCGCGTTTCTCAGTTTTCCATTTTCCTTTTTTCCTATAATTCGGTCCTCTCTCCCTCTTTCAAGACAAACCTAGGCATGGCTGAGTGACTTTTCTGTCCATTGTTAGGCTCTCTTAAGAGTGTTAGTTGTGTCGGCCGCGGAGACAGTCTCTTTTAGGTACACCTCTTGAAAAGCAGGTAGCCCTGACCCACATCTACCCAACCTGGTTTTAACTCGTTTTAACCCTGTTGTGGCTTACGCCACTTCAATACTCTGCCGAGGATATCAGGTTTTGAAAGTTTTTTAAAATGGGCAAAACCCTAAACCAACCTCCCCATCCTTCTCACATATGCATTTCATGCCAGACACTTTTCGCAACTCCACCAAGCACCCTGTGCTAAGCATGAAAGCTCTATGGTTGTGCTCATCAATATTTAATTCTTCAATCATATCAAAATATCTGACTGCATTTAATCAACTTAATCCGTTCGAGATGTCAGTCAAAATCAACAGATGAGCAAGTATATTGATGAACTACCATTATGATATCTTCAAAATAGAAGGGGACGAATTGAGCTGCTCTGCTTTGTTCTAACTCGTAAGATGTTAGATTTGTACCTCACTTCCTGCTTCCACCAACAGCCCTCTGCTGCCTTCATCTGGCTGTTGCTTGCATGTCCTTGCAGCCTCTGCTAGCCCAGAATGGTTTTCGACCGGTCGAAGCGGTTTGAAATCGAGTGATGCACCCTTAGTTCGCTCGTTTCAACAAAACGTCCAATGTGACCCTTTGTTTGTATTTTGTAGGCAACAATTACCCTCTGCTGCCTTTGCCTGCCTTCTGCCATTTCCACTTGCCCGCTGTCTGCCTGTTACTTACCTGTTGCATGTTCCACTCGCCAACTGCAGCCTTTGCTTGTCCGTAAGGGTCTTTGATCAGTCGAAACGGTCTCAGACAGATAATGCATTTTGAATAAGGTTGCAAAGTTGAGACTTCGATAGTTAATAACAAAATCCCCGGACAAATGAAAAACTCGCTTTGGGATAGATCAAGCATGCACGGATAGTGCCTTTTTTCATAAAACTGTCCACCCTAGGCACGGACAGTGTAACTCAATGGATGCGCACTTGGTCTATTAGCAAGGCCCTTCCCTCTTTCCTCCTTGCTTTTGCTTGCTCAAAGAATGTGTTTCAATGCCCATTTTTCAATTTCTTTCCAAATTCTATTGGTACAAATCAAGGCTTTGAATACAAGTTACCACAAAGTAGATTTCAATTGAATTCATGCATTGATATCATGTGATATAATTCGACGAGCAAATTCCTTCAGATAGAGATGAATTTTCAATATGCGTGACTTATAATTCTTGACCGCTAAAAATGAAACCAAGGGGAAAGACCATATGCATTAATTGAACAAATGACAGTGCTACAAAATTTAAAAAAGAAAGACACCCTCATACCTTGGACTTTGGCTTGTCGGTGCAGGAATCGCACAAATCACCGTTCGTTCAAACATCCTCCTTTATCTTGGTGATATCTTGACACCTCTTTGACGCAAGTAGGTCAACAAAGATAAACAAGAATGCTTCCTTGATGGGGTATCTTTCCAGAGAAGTAAGAGTCACGTGCATGTAAAGCCAGCAAATAATTGTATTGTCGATACCACCGCTATAAGGGTGAGCACAGATCAAACTGGAGAACTAGTAACTGCTGCAACTGCCTTCCAACTAAGGTAGCCCACTTTTGCATCATTCTCGCACGCCCACAGAAGTGAGCATCCAGATGTTTCTGCTAGAGAAGCTACATTTTTTATTAAAGTGAGTCTGACCTTGCTATCATGCATCCTGGTGGTGAAAACATTAGCAAAAAAATAAGACAGATGAAAAGAGTGCTTGGAAAAATTGCGAATCTACTACAAGTGCAAAATATTCAAATGAAATCGATTTCATAAATTGATGATATCGGCCTTTCTGCAAGATTTTTGATCTTATAAAGTCAGGAAGATTTCCAAGAAAAAATAGCTCTGTGCACTCAAAGCACAAAGTCGTCCGTCAGAATGGGGCTGGGGCCGTGCGTGGGCCACATTATCATCACCATGGATGCCACAAGCCACACACGTAGAGGCAGTGATTAGTTATGATCTAGTCTGGTATCAGGCTGTACACGCAGCCCAGCCAGCGGCCCCAGCAGCAGGTTGGCCTGGCAGTTTTTTTCTACCCAATCCTGTGGCAGAAGCTTAAGTTTGACTGGGCCTTGCCCGTGTTCTCAGGGCTGACTAATTGCAATTTATCGTTAGAATGAGTGTTGTTCGGTCTAAAGATTCTGTCCTTAAAAAAATTAAGCAAGTTTTCTTTTTCAGTATTCGCGAGCTAATTGCAAAAAGTTGCAAAAATCTGAAGTAGGGGACTATTCTGAGGCCTAATCTCCGGCTTTATCTCTTTCTGTCAAAGCACAAAACTACACATGGACGGTATAGCCGGCTTCAAATCAAGCACACAGAAAAAGGAGCTTCCCACGTGATTTCATCAGGCTCATCCTCTCTCCTCTCTCGAGCGAAGGAGCATCTGATCGGATTTTCACCTGCACACCATCACCTTGCATGTTTAACATGGTGTTTGACTAAGTCAGCATGCCACTCGCTAAGAGGAAAGCACCTAGCCCAGCGAACTTGAGGCTAACGCACTGCTTTTCATTAGAACAGTCACAGCGGTTCCGTTAGTGGTGAACTTACCATAAAGGCAGATGCCAGGCTTCACCTCCCTACCCACACCATTACTCTCCAATTTCCCTGACTGCTGCAATTGCTGAAAGAATCTCTCCACGACTACAGGGCATGACTGGCGGGCAGGCCATATCCTTGTGTGAACACCATGGTGTGACCAGAATGGTGTGAACAGCATGCTGGGCACCTGGAGAGATGGCTTAGGTATATTATTGTTGGCGCTCTTCTTGGTCACCACCTAATTCAAGGAAGACAAGATCGAGAGTTGACGACCACACCATCAAAGGTTCAAACTTCACCAAATTTCCTTGACTACCGTCCTGATAATGGACAACATCCTAATTAAGGCAGTATGGACTCTGTGAAAACAGACAGCGTTTTGTTATTCTGCAATAGCTTTCTTCACGTGGATGGCAAAATTACTTTTATCCATTCTCACAGAGCCAAGACAGCATCAACCAGAGCCTCGTCTGCTACCGTTTGATGTAGGAATGCAAGCAAACCAAGTTATCAACTCCACACGGCTGCTGAAATCTCAGCATTTTATTGGCCCTTGTTGAACAAACTGTTCATTGAAATGTCACAACTTCCCATTTATACAAGAACATGACCCACGACTTCAAAATACGAGCCAGTAAGAAAACAAGGCTTCTCCTGAGAGATGGACAAAAGCTCTTACAACTTCAAATGCCGGTACAAGGGAGAGAAACTCTGTCGAGGAAGTAGCATTTTGGGGTCACAACTCACATTTTAGTCAGTACAAAGTTCAGCCGACGCCACCAAACAAAACGTGTGAGCCGAACTCCAACGAAGCAAGGGCGCCAATTTATAGTTTGTTTTGTTCAAATTGACTGATTGCTAATGGTATCTAATGTGCTAGTGTTTGTGCAAGAAAGTTGTCATGCTTAGCAACATTTGAGTTGAGGCATTGAGGTGTAGTCTACATACATGTTTCTGTATTGGGGCTGTGAAATGGTGATGACCATCCATCTGTTTATTTAAGCATGCATGTACATCAGTTTATGGCAGTCATGACACACATACATGTACCTCATCCGTGATGTCCGTGCCTGTTAAGGGGCTTCTCAGCACAATTTTTTGTCATGAAGGCCAAGGGCGCGATCACGGTGAGGGTGAGTTTCAGATAGACAACCTGGTGAAGAAGCGGCACTACCACCCTGCTGTGGAGTTCCAGCAGTGCCTTGTGGAAAACTGCTGGTGCTGCTGACCAGTTGAGTGGGCAAAATGGTCGGTGAAACCACAGCTGCAGTGCCTGATAATGGCACTCCTACTGCTGCCAGTGGGCCGTCCTGGGAAGGCAGCTGTCCATGGATGTGGCGGCGTGCACAATGGCTGAAAAGGAATTTTTTGAGTACTTAGGATCAAATCCAGGACAAAATCACCCACTGGAGGAAAGGATTGAGCTTGACGATGGCAACCAACACGATAACAATGAAAACAGCCCTTTGTTAAGTCACAGCTTTATGTGGATAAATTTCTAGCGACGTATATTTTGCAAAATTTGATGTGAGACAAAAATACCTGTCCTTGGCTTGTCTCCCGTTTATGGTCAAGTTGCGCAGATGCCCCATGCCCAAGCGCGCAGTCCAGTAGGGGTACACGATGAGGGCTACGGTTAGGGTTATGGGTAGGGTTATGGGCTATGGGCAGGGTTATGGTTAGGGTTATGGGCTATGGGTTACGGTTGTGGGTTACGGTTAGGGTTAGGGCTTAGAGTTATGGGTTATGGGTTAGGGTTACGGTTAGGGTTCGGGTATATAATTACCGTCATGACCAGGAATGAGGACCGGGAATGAGGGCAACCAACCCTACCAACGGCCCCTAGCAACAAAAGGTCAAAGGTCAAAAAATGCACCAGAGCCCCTCGTCCCTACCAGGCGTACTGCCCATATTACTTCTACACGTACTTTCAGTGCTATTTGAGTGTCTGCTGTGGCTGAAGGGAGCTTGAAGGACCATAGGTATCTTCTTGGAAAGGAGAAATTTCAGGAAGTGGCTTTTATATCAATGGAATATACAGGCATGTTGATAAGACTTGGGTGTTTGGTAATACGATTTGGGAAAAAAAAGAGAAGTGCACTGGAGAGTGTGAATAGCGTGACGTCAACATTTGATGTGGCTAAATCTCCTTGATCACCAGCTGAAACCATTACTTTATTTTTTTAATATTTAGTCCTTCTTGATGAGCCCAGGTGTTCATACTATCTTTATGTGTTTGCTAGCACAGGAAAGGTATATTCAAAGAAGATTTGACCAGCTGGACAACATCATGACTTGTACTTCATTGTCTATTTGTCCATGTTCAATTCACCAAGGATGAAGTTTTTCTACCGGATTGGAAGTTTGTCTTTCTTTGGAGACTTCCGATGACAGTAAGATATCAGTCCTCTGAGATTCAGTCATGAGCTAGACAGCTCAATCCAATTACTCCGGGGATCTAATTTCACCGTGAAATAACATTGTAATCATGCATGCTGCTTTCATATGGCACGATGTCCTGATGTGTCAGGCGGGGGAAAGCTATGGATTGCATGAGCTTTTAGATCTGGCATCATTGGAACTGTAGAAAGTCAATCAAAAACTCTACCATAGCCATTTGGAGTAATCGATTATCGTGTGCAGCGCGCTTACGAACTTGGATAGGAGGAGAGACAGAGAGAGGGAAAGTCACTGCTGACAAATATACCAGCAGTTCAAAGAACGCCATCAAGATCACTGCAACATCAATACGAAGTGTTCTTCTCCCGGCATGAGGAAACTGTGGATAATTGCTAAACCCTAAAAGTAAGACCCAGCCAAGTTTGTCATAGTCGAAGATTTTCTTATCTCTGTTATACTCAGTGGAAGTTCATCCTCTGCGCTGACTACGGTTGTCTCAATTTTGGGCT
This sequence comes from Clathrina lutea, assembly GCA_028571005.1. Taxonomy (NCBI): domain Eukaryota; kingdom Metazoa; phylum Porifera; class Calcarea; order Clathrinida; family Clathrinidae; genus Clathrina; species Clathrina lutea. The sequence continues at coordinate 10,304 of JAOWAR010158589.1, forward strand.
TGCAGGGCAGCAGTTCGCCTGAAGATAGTGAATGACTAAGGCTTTTAGGGTTTGCTTACATGTATAACCTGGAGGCTAACCTGATAATGAGGCTATAATCTGATGCCAACCAATCTAAATCATGCTCAACAGAATCTAGGAAAAGATTGTTTTATAAATAGTGATTGGGGCTTCTTTCTCCTCCAGTTGGAGCTAATACCCAACGATGATTGTCAAACTGACCTTAAGGCAGCGGTGGGTGATCCGACACCGGCCGCGGGTATCTGGATAATCTTTTTTTTTTTTTGGCCAAAGTACGTACAGATGAACAAGGAATACATAGAGTTGGTTTCAGGGATAGGAATTAATGGTTAACGTCCAGTTT
>JAOWAR010158600.1:0-10666 GCA_028571005.1 Clathrina lutea
CCTCATCAGCGGAGCACAGAGTGATGAGGTTGGCCTGATACCAATGAGAGCTTTATAGGCTCCCAAAGAGTTTAAATATATACAGAACAACACAGAGAAAGAGCCTGTCTTTAAGTTATTACTTCAAGTTTCGTGCTCTCGCATTCTCACGGCTTAAGCAGCCAGACGTAAATAGTGCAGGACAAAAGACTACAGCTAGGTGTGAAGTGTGATCCGGTCCTAAAGAAAAGTAGAGTGAGCATACTAGCGCGCAAACTAGCGTACAAGTCAGGAGGAAGAATGAAACTAGAGTTCTGAGATGGCAAGGTGCAGGCTTGGATGACTGAGTCCGTGGTCTCAGGTGATGCCAGATAACTGATATTTCGCGCTGTGCCTGCATTTGATTACAAGGCTGCACCTTGTGTTTAGGGTTTGGCGCTTGTCGCTGTCGATGATGGCGATCTCGGAGAGGCAGAGGTCGCATTTCCTGGAGGCGCTCCTGTATATATAGCTTCCACCTCTGTTCAGTGCCAGTGTCATTGAGATGGACGATGCCTGCGCCCCTAGGACAAACTGAGAATTGAAGCGCACTCTGTTTTGGCTTCTAAAGTTCTTCGGACTTGTGCCACTCTTGTCATCAGGCGTTCTTGACAATAACTAACGTGCTCCGGGGCATGCCGCTGCCAGCCTGCCGGCTTTCTTTCGTTCCACCACAAGTCGCGTGCGCAGGGAGCCACCGCAGGCCTGTAGTGTCTAAGCGGAGTTGGTGGCTTGCGATTCTTGGCTCCAGTATTTCAGAAACTACATGACTGTAAAGAATCGTGAATTGATGTTCCACAAAGCGGTACGACTTTCTGGTACGAAGCTTTTGACGTACCTGGAATCTATTCAGGGTGTGGAAGAACCTTTCAAGGCTGTGGCAGGAGCCTTACGCGACCTTTTCATCCCAAAATTCGAAAGAAAGGAACGAAGCAATGACCACAAATTAGATCTTGGAGGGAAAATGACTGAGCTGCCTCGCAAGCCTCGTACTGTCTGTGCTCAGCAAGGCCTTTCTTCTACCCTGAATCCGCGAAGTACGTGCTTCAAATAAAGTAGATGGACCTGATGCATTCCAAGTGGCCTTGTTTTTTCTTGTTTCTTTTGTATTCTCTGAATTTGGCCAAACCTTTGCTGTTGAATTCGAACGCTTCTCTTCGACGAAATGCGCCTCTACACATGAAGCGAAGAATTTCGCCTGTCCTTTTCGAGCGAAAGGAAAGCGAAATCAGAAATTACATGCATGTACAAAGCCGGCTCTGGATGGTTACGGATCTTGACTTGTTTCAATCCGCGAATTAGCGCCGCGCTATTTGCCAAAGAAGTCGAGTGCTTTGGTGACGCCACCAAGTCCTTCGCCAAATTGCTACTTCCCAGGTGAAATCCGACTACTTACTTGCCAGGTGAAATCCAAGTTACTTGCTAGGTGAAATGCCAGTTACTTCCTAGGTGAAATCTAAGTTTGTCTTTCACGTCACGAAATTCCGACTTTCTTGCCGTTTTTTTTGCGCTCAGAAGGATTTCTTCTCCAAAGTCAGCGGCTTGAAGGAAGCCCACGCCTGGCCGCAACCAACCCCGATTGTTCCCAAAAGGCCGAACGATGGAGTAAAGGTGCATATCCCCGACCTTGGAGCGAATTTTAAAAGGGGAGCAAAGAGTTTGACTAGACCGATTGTTTGCGTTTGACCCACAAGCGGAAATGTACGTGACCCGAATGACCTGTGACGCACACACGCACACACACGCGCACGCACACACACACACACGCACACACACACGCGCACACACACACGCACACACACACGTCAATTATCGTCTGTGGAGCCACCTACAGTCCCTACGGGCCTGACGGTGGCAATAAGTTTAGCTATGCTGCTAGAGCTTGAGCGAAGGGCCTGAGACTGATCTCCATGGTCTGCAGCAAAGGATACTCCCAGCTGCAACAAGTTATACTCCCAGCTGCAACAATGTTTACTCCCCACAAAAAGGTCACTCCCAGCTGCAACAAGGCATCTGAAACTAATATTAATGCCTCTACTCAGAGGCATGTCAATGAATTTTGCTTTCAACTGAAGGTTCTTACTTGACAACAGACGGCCTCCTTTCCTTAGTGCGGTCCTGTGCAATCCATGACAGCCCAGCAACAACCATACTATACGGTCAAGGAAAGAGAAGATCGCATGACAACAGCAAAGATGGTTCTGTTGTTATGGCCATGAGTAAGGTGGCTCTTTTGTTTACTACTCACCACAGTTCTGGTAAACTGTAAAACAAGTCTATCAGACCAGGTTTTTGCCGATACTTAAGACTGCATGTGAACAGCTTGCATGAACTGAAATGGCTAACCTGAGGTTAACGAACGTATCTCAATTAATATTTTCAGCCACAAGATGGTGGCATGAAGCATTGTAGAACTGAAGGGAGGTTGTTGCTAGGAGATTGTTACCAGGACATCCCTCTCAGATGTGCGTATTGGATTTGAGTACAGCACCTAGTCATACAGACATAGATGCCCCCCCCCCCTCTCTGGTTGTGAGACTCAATGTTTGTTTCCACAGAGTTTAGTAAAGAGCTGGAGAAGGGCCAAATGGTGTGTGGATAGGATTGCATGCGGAGATGAGGGGGTGGGGGCAGCAGGGAGGAAATGAGGGAATGAAATAAACTGGAAATGCAACGATCTGAGCTTAATGTCCTGACAAGCCTGATCAAGCATCAGGTTTAACAAATGAAAAATTGTGTAAACTTAAAGGATAGCTTTTGTTTCGTCCTTAATGCATACTATGTCAAGAAACAAATTAAGGAGGGAAGCTGTAAAGCTTCCACCATCGTGAGTTGGAACATCGTGAGTTGGAACATCGTGAGTTGGAACATCGTGAGTTGGAACAGTACGTGACTTGCAATAGCACATGATCACGAGCGTTCAGTATTCAATTGAAGAGCTACTTGTTTCGGACTCAGAATTGAAAGAGGAGAAGGGAGAGGATGAAGAGGAAGAAAGGCGTTTTGGGTTCTCATCGGGTTTGGAAAGACGTTTTGCCCATGGGTTCTCATCGGGTTTGGAAAGACTGAGAGGGTAGACATTGTAGTGTGCTGTTCGTGTATTGCTTCATGGACTCATCCTTCTGCCGAGAGTCAGAAAAAAACTTTGCTTCTACTGTGACGGCACCAAACTGGATGCACTAGTGTGCCTGTCACTTGCCAAATTAAGTGCCCGTTGAGAAAATTGTTGGTTTTGTAATCTTTAAATGAAAATCAATATTTATTGCCAATACTTGTTTTTCCGTTTTCTTACGCTTCATTGGTTCGGTCGGCTTTGTCGAAAACTTTCACCGACACGATTGTGACGTTCTTAGCAATTCCATGGACTTTCCCTCCAACAATGCCTGAGGACGGAAGAAGGGCACTAAAAATCAGTCGAGTCTGACCCTTTGACCCTTTGGAAAGTGGACAATGTCAGAAAATGATGAGTGAGCTTTGAAAATACACTTTCAAGAATGGAGCATTTAAAGTATGAAAGGTTTGAATGTCAATAAGGAAGCTATCAACGGTCTACTTTACAGTAAGCCTGAAAAGGCAGTGTGGTTAGGAATTAAGCCATGCACTGTATCATGCAAAGCAAAGAATGCTCTGCTAGTTTGCTACATGACAACGGGCTTAGGCAAGGGCTAGACAAACCTCATACCCAGGCATCAACATTCCTACTTCTCTTTTGTATGTGTTGAATATAGCAATGCGGAGCTTTCTCCTTTTGGTTGCATTTGTAAATAAACTGATAGCAGGAAAAAGCTTGTAGATGGACGGTGAAAGTTCTGTATGATGTTTTTTTCAGGGATAAAGAATTGTGTGTTTGCATGAGTGGCAATGAAATGATAGAATGTAATTAACCGGTGTGTTTGGCAATGACATGGTGGGTCACTGAGGGTGAAAATGAAAATCTGTGCCATCATAAACTTTACTTGAAATGGAAAGCAGGTAGTTGCTACGTGCCTGCAATGTGTGTGCCATGTCCGCTGGTGTCCACTCGAGGTTTTGGGTAGCCAGTGGTGTCAACCCCCTGCAGGAAGAGAATGCAAAACGTCTCATATAGGTGTGAGGACTCCAGCTAAGCAGTTCCTTCCATGTATAATCCAGCAAGCAGGTCCTCCATGTCCATGTATAATCCAGTACTCTCGTTGTGTTAGACTTAGCTCTTATTAATGGGAGAGGAGAGTGTAAACGTCGACCAAGAAGTTTATGTGAAAGAGGGTTTGCCTTCTGTTGTTTCAAGCTGTAACAGGCAGTTTGCTGTTGCTGACATTAGGATGACATGAAGACTTGATTGTACGATAGCTATTTCCCTCCCTGCACAAACCTCTGACCCAGGCCAACCTACCCATCTGACTCTTCCTTCCAGTTCCGAGTGATACATGTAAACGCCACTGCAGTGATGAGGAGGAAAAGACGAAAGGGTTGTTAGCATTAAGGTGGTCCTAGATGGTCGTTGTGGATGTTGTTACACCTGCTTTTCGGTCCAAATTTTCACCCAGAAGTTCACCTTACCCACCCAAAAAACTATATATTTTCTGAAAGCTTACATTCAACGGATTACTTTTAAAAAAACCTGAGGCGCTAATTGCCACGTGATCGAAGTTATGATGTCAAAATTCTATATTTAGCACGGCAATCACGGAAGTCAGAAGTTTGGATTCATCTCCGCAGCCATCTGCACGATCCACCGGAAATTTTTTCTGGGGGTTCCTGCAGCTGTCGGTAAGCAACAAGAAAGCGTGTCTGGGATTTTTCAAAATCTTAGCCCAACATCAGAAAAGTCGCACACACTGAGTTTGGAGTGGTGGCCCTGGGATTTGATGAACCATAACAGGATAACGAGGTCAAAATTGAGAAAAGTGAGACACCTTTTTTCACGCGTCTTATGTAGAACATGCATGCCAAAAATTGCCTCGATTCGCCAAGACACAGCAACAGTGAATCCAAATTTCTGACTTGCGTCATTGTCATGCTAAATGTAGCATTTTGTTGTCATAACCTCGATCATGTGACATTTGGCGCCTCAGGGTTTTTAGCAAAATAATCCGTTAAATATAAGCTTTCAGAAAAATATTGTTGCAGTTTGATCACCGCATTTTTTGTATTGTTAGGATCTAAATATTTGAGGTTGATGCTGTTCATGTATTAGCACCTTGCCACCTGGCAACCACTTGAATGTGATGCAGCGCTGACTTTCAGGAGAAGCAGCATGAATCCCGTCGCTGACCATCATTGAGAGCTTTTTATTCTCATGCGTGTTTCTTTCACAGTGATAGCCCCGAGAGCATTTTGCCTGTTGGTATGTCAATATCCACTCACCCAAGGTGCTCATTCACCCTCTGGGAGCGAAACTTTCATCTCCCTCAGATTATTCTCTAAGCTCAAGGCCCAAGGTGCCGCTTCACAAGCCCAGCTGACGAGAACAGGCACATTATAGAGCATCTATTTAGCTGCCTGCATACATTGAAAGGACCTCAATTGAATGACAAGTTAGGCGGCCCGGGTTAGAAAACAACTTACGTGTCAATTACGTAGACATTGACTCCCTGTCCGCCGAGCACTGGACAATGAAACAAAATATTTTTTTACATTTTCAGAGATGTCTTTTAGAGACGGGTCATTTGTCTACAGAAGCAAATACTTTGTTTCCTTTATATTTTCAGAGCTCTCGCTCTCTATTGGTCATCTTCACTTGTTTTTTTTGCTATTTCTTTGAAGAAGACTACTCAATGCTCTCCCACCCCGCATCCATTGATCCTGCTGAAGAGAAGAAGTGGACTGTTTTCGGATCGACACTCAATACGCTCAGTGTTTCAGTGGTGGTTCCATGCAACCGGTTGACATAAATTGAAGAAAGCAATGTGGCAGGTTACGGTCGTGGCATTCTGGTCTGGCTGTTCTAGGCGCAAATGGTGCTGCAGGTTCGAGCCCTCCCCGTGTCCTTCCGCATTCCACGTAAGTGTCAAAATTTGAAAGTGCAGGAGGTGTTGAAATTTTCCTGCAATCTGTCTTGACCCGAGTCCATGATTTGACCGGTCTGCATGAGCCTATCATCAATGTATGAAGCAGAAAGATCACCTTGTACTGTTTAAGCCTAACTCATCGGCCTAAACTGTCTTCAAAATACTACTGCAGTGGATTGGTGGGCAAACCACCTACAGTCCTGTGACATGAACTGTCAAGGTGAACAAATGTTTTTCTCAAACCATCTGCACTGTAAAGAACAGTGTGAGTCGTGAATGGCGGGAGATCCAGATAATGGAACGTATGTTAGTACGTCTGAAAGATTTCTGAATAGCACAAAGGCAAGGAATATGCTTTCTGCAGCACTCATTGAGTTTTCAACCAAGAGAAAAGACCTTTTCACCTATCTAAATTGCTAAATTCGAATCAGCCCTTATAAACAACCACTATGGGCTGGAAGCACAGCCTGGTCGGTGTCGCACTGAAGCAATGAGAGTACATGGGAGAAGTAGACCCTGTCACCTTCAAAGCTGTAGTCCTGTTTTGGCCGAGCACTCAACGTTTTCCTTCCATTCAGTCTTGCCAGCCCCTTCACACCAGAGAACAGCAGAGATACCAACCACACATTAAAAAAAGGATATGTTCTCTTCCTGATCATCCTTGATACAATCATTGCCAATTTTATCACTCGCTGAGGGTTAACCTTGACAATCATCGCTGGGCCGATTAACCTGGTGAAAATCATTGTTCGGAATGTTTCTTTTCTTATATATGTTATTTTCCTTGGACAACATCCCAAAAGCAGCAGTATGTTGCAGTATGTTGCAGTATGTTGCAGTATGTTGCAGTGCAATCCTGAAAGAAGGAGGAAGTTAGTGGTGGATCCGCCAGATTGATAAAATGATCTAACTGAATGCCGGCAATCTCAAAGATCTTCAGTTTTGTTCATTCCAGTTCCGGCCGTCAAGCACAGACATGAACATGACTTTTCTCCGGCATTCTGACGTCGTGTGCGAACAAAAACTTTTCACTCTTACTGGCATTCACTTTACTCTGGCATTATGGCTTTTAAGTGAAGCAAACTTTTAGCAAGTATTGAGAGACAATTAACTTAAGAAAGGAACAGTTTTTAAGGAACTACGGTAGCAAGGCATGGCAGAAGGGCAACATTTCACCGCTAGGGCTTCATCTGGCTGACAGAGAGATGAAGAAGGACAGAGTGTGCGCGTGTGCATTTTCATGTGCAGTAGCTATATAAAGGTGCTGTTATTAGAGTCACAGTGGTAATTATAAGAAAAGGTGGTGCAATGCAAGGGGAGAGTCAGAGTGCACACCCCGGCTGCAAGACGTTGCCCTTCTTCCATTCCTTTCCTACCGTTCCTGATAAACCGTTCCTTTCTTAAGCTACATTATTATTACGAAACTTAGACATTGGTCCTATCTGAAACATCACTTGCAAAGGTTGCCAACAGCTCAGTTTATGTTGCCAAGTCACCACACTTAGCTACGAAGTTGATAAAAGGATGGTCACAGCACTCGAAGCAGCTGGTCGACCTCAGGGGTCATCTGAACTTCAAAAAGGCTGGTATCTGGGACCTTGCATGTTTTTTCGGTATGGTGTTTCCATGGCATCAATGCCCTCTCACCCATGGTGCGCCGGACTGCATTGCACAGTGGTGTGAAAAAGGATGTCCTTCGTGTTGAAGATACAGCTCCTGCAAAAGAGAGCAAAACGAGAATAATGGACCATCCTTGAAATAGCCTGTCACAGGGTTGAATAAAGACGAAAGTGTCAAACTATTAGCGGCAGTTTTCATATCCTAAGTGGAAGAATTCCCCCTGTTCAACCATAGTCACTCCTTTCTGCAAGAGTCAGGATTGGCATAGCGTGTGCCCTATGAAAGAGTGAGAGCGCCATCTCAGGGGTTTATGCTTGAAAGTGACACCGTGGCAACCTGGACTGAGAGATCGGTCAACCAATCTATCAACATACAGACCTTGCTGCATTCCACAAAGTCGACTTCTGTCCTCATACGAATGTGCTGAACAATCCTGAAAAGAGTGCATCCAGAAGAGGAGAGAGAGAGAGAGAGAGAGAGAGAGAGAGAGCAGGGCAGGGCGAGAGGAGAGACAGGAAAGAAGTAACAAAGTTTTAAGGATTTTGTGTTCACACCATGCAAGGTTACACATGACATGGAGATCACGCTATGCAGGGTAATACATGACATGGAGATCACGCCATGCGGGGTAGTACATGACGTGAAGATCATGCCATGCAGGGTAGTACATGACGTGAAGACTATGCCATGCAGCGTAGTACATGACATGGAGATCACGCCATGCATGGTAATACATGACATGAAGATCACGCCATGCAGGGTAATACATGACATGAAGATCATGCCATGCCGGGTAATACATGACACGGAGATCACGCCATGGAGGGTAATACATGACATGGAATTCACGCCATGCAGGGTATTACATGACATGAAGATCACCCCATGCAGGGTAATACATTACATGAAGATCACGCCATATGGGTAGTACATGACATGAAGATCACGCCATGCAGGCTAATACATGACATGAAGACCACGCCATGCAGGGTAATACATGACATGGAGATCACGCCATGCAGGGTAATACATGACATGAAGACCACGCCATGCAGGGTAATACATGACATGGAGATCACGCCATGCTGAGCAATACATGACATGGAGATCACGCCATGCATGGTAACATATGACATGAAGATCATGCCATGCTGGGAAATACATGACATGGAGATCACGCCATGCAGGATAGTCCAGGACATGAAGATCACCCCATGCAGGGTAATACAGGACATGGAGATCACGCCATGCAGGGTTAATGCATGACATGGAGATCACGCCATGCAGGGTATTACATGACATGGAGATCACGCCATGCTGGGTAATGCATGACATGGAGATCACGCCATGCAGGGTACAACATGACATGAAGATCATGCCACGCAGAGTAATACATGACATGGAGATCACGCCATGCAGGGTAGTACATGACGTGAAGATCATGCCATGCAGAGTAATACATGACATGAAGATCACGCCGTGCTGGGTAATGCATGACATGGAGATCATGCCATGGAGGGTAGTACATGACATCAAGATCACGCCATGCAGGGTAGTACATGACGTGAAGATCATGCCATGCAGGGTAATACATGACATGAAGATCACGCCATGGAGGGTAGTACATGACATGAAGATCACGCCATGCATTGTAATACACGACATGGAGATCACGCCATGCAGGGTGGTACATGACATGAAGATCATGGCATGGAGGTAATACATGACATGGAGATCACGCCATGCAGGGTAGTACATGACATGAAGATCATGCCATGCAGGGTAGTACATGACATGAAGATCACGCCATGCAGGGTAATACATGACATGGAGATCACGCCATGCAGGGTAATACATGACATGAAGATCACGCTATGCAGGGTAGTACATGACATGAAGATCATGCCATGCATGGTAATACATGACATGAAGATCACGCCATGCAGGGTAATACATGACATGGAGATCACGCCATGCAGGGTAGTTAGTACAGGGTAGTACACGACATGGAGATCACGCCATGCAGGGTAATACATGACATGGACATCACGCCATGCAGGGTAATACATGACATGGAGATCACGCCATGCAGGGTAATACAGGGTAGTACACGACATGGAGATCACGCCATGCAGGGTAATACATGACATGAAGATATCGGTCAGTGAATTGCACTTGATTGCTGATCACAGTATACATGTACGGTCAATACCAAGCAGTGAGAGTTCTTGCTGGTGAAGTATGAATTCACAAGATTGGCATTATGGTAGCACAGGAATGCATTCTCCCTCAAACTGTATTATAAACCTAGTCTCTGGTGATAAGGAAAATAAGCTGTACATAATTGACCTGCGTTTGTCCTACTACTCGGTTGATTCAGGTTCAGCTGGAGAATGGCAATATTAGCAGCTCTACCTGCAGCCCTCAACTTTCAGGAGTCGGCACAGGTGGAAAGAACGATGTTGAACCGCGGAATATTGAAAATGAATACTCACACAGTTCATTTTCAACTTTCCCGGTCACCTTAGACTAATACACGTTTCATGTATTAGGGTTAGACAGATCTAGGCTTACTTACACACACAGGTAAACACGAAGGAGTGTGCTGGTAAATGTTTACGGCAACACACTTTGTGAGAGCAAAGACACTATATAGTCACTTGGCTGCAGTGAGTAGTAGACACCCCAGCATTGTGTGAATTCATGCCTTTAGTCCGACACTATAGTAGAATAATACAAATCATTTCCACCGTTCGTTACTTAGTACACGCCAGCAAAAATAAAACCGTTCTAATTGATGCAACACTTTGCCCCTGAAGTAAGGTTTTCTCCTAATTGTTGATCATGATGTAATCAGAAAAAAATCTTTTCAGAGCAACTCCTAATGTTGTGAGAATTCCAATTTCCCTGACTCAGTTCATTCCCCAACACACACACACACACACACACACACACACACACACACACACATGCACGCACGCACACACACACACACACACACACACACACACACACACACACACACACACACACACACA
>JAOWAR010158611.1:0-10665 GCA_028571005.1 Clathrina lutea
GAAGATAAGATGATAAACGTCAAAGCTCTTCCAAGCTTGGCAAGCTCTTTTGATGTCAATAACTGCAGATCCCGAGCACCTTTTGCGCCTGAGCCTCTCGTACAGAGTTCTACCTTTCTTCTTCAAAGGATCGACCTTGTTGCTCACCTGCTCTAGGGTGAACGCGGCGCGAGTGAAACCTAACTATTGCAAGTACTCAATCAGCTTCCTCGTAGCAGTAGCCTCCTTCTCGGCTCTCGTCAGCATACTCGTGTCTGTTGAAAGAAGTAGCTCCGTGGATCTCAAGGAGCTTCCGCTCCTGCTCAATAGAAACAGACTGTTTGGCATAATTGCACAAGAAAGAAAAGGCCGACCGAAAACGGTACATCTGATGCGTGCCCACAACTGGTGACGGCAAGCTGCGGCAACCAGAAACCCCCTCTGGTGCCGGCATCCACGGCAGGTTTATCGGCAAGGGTCGGTAACAAATTTCGCGCTAAAGAAGCGTGCACGTGCGTCATATCCCATGCCAACATTGCCGTCAGCAGAATATTGCCGTAATGTGAAAAGGCTCTTAGCTTACTGCAATTATTTTTCGATCGAAGGAAATGTTCCTTTGTCTGGGGCCAGAAGTGAGATGTGCGCCTCGGTGTTCATGTAGAAAGACTTACCACGCCCGGGCAAGGCTACGTGTAGGCTAGGTTTGGGGCTCCATACGCGCTTAAAGATGCTTTTCCAAAATTCGTTCGCAGGCTTATTCGAAGCTCTCCAAAATTTTCCGCCTTCTGCTCGGTTGAGAGCCCCTTTCTGTAAACGTCTCATAATTGGGGATAGGTACCCGCACTCGCCTTCTGGAAGGCATGTACTAGTACTGAGGAATCAAGTTGCGCAGCTGGTTGGCGGGCTTGCTTCGGGAGCCCACTCGACCACAAAGGAAAAGAGTTACATTTGAACAGATCGCGTGGGCGCGTTCCATTCGCCTGCCGATCGACTGGTAGATGCTCACTTTCTTTCCGAATGTGCAAAAGCCTCTTCCTGAAGAAGTGAAGTGTTTGCCGCTACGTCGATGGGGCTTGCCGGCGCGCGAAAAGTACATGTAGACTACGTGCCTACACGATCACAGGCATAAATTGCATGCATATGAAGTTGCATGATAATTATGAAGGTTACATCTTTGGTGTTCATCGGCCGTCTGACCATATTTATAAAACAAAATGTTGTACTGAGTATCTACCACTAACAGCAGTACCGAATGATTAATTTTTTTCCTTTGTCTTCACCTTTTTATTTGATGTCTAGGGATGAGGGGGGGGGGGGGGCTGGAAGTATTTCAGTCATTATGGTTTGAAACCTGAATATTCAAACTTCAAGCATCTCGCCGACCTTGGAAATGACGAGGCGCAAATGCATCGGGACGGGTTACGCATGCGACTACTCTACTGACAGCTTGAACGATATTCCCCTCAGAACCTATTTCTGTGTTAATGCTTCATTCCTTTCTTTCAAGGATTATAATTAAAAGCCAGGAGTTTGAGACGTAACGTATTTCAGTGGTTCAATTACGTTTGAAAAAAATGCTGGCGAAGCGCCATTGGCATGAGGCCGGTGAAGCATCCCGCTGATGTTCGAAATGATCAGATACTGAAACGATCAGGCCTCCAATTAATTCCTTCTCTATTCGAAAGATAGAATAGTACCAATGGCCGATCGGAAAATGGGGATGGTTAAAAAATAAAATCACAAGAAATGCACAGCACACAGTGGACCTGCTGTAGAAATTGCCTTAACCGGTTTTCGTTCCATTCTCATCAGAGGCTTACAAAGAACAGAACAAAATAAATAAATCAAAAATAGAACAAGATGCTTTTAATGGGTGTTTGGGTGCGGGCCTGGTACAAACTGCTAGTATACGGTGCTAATCAGTGAAGGTGCATGAATTAATGTTGCTTGTTACCTCAGTGTGCGTGCTTGAACAACTTAAGATTTACAACTAACGATTTTTGCTTGCACAACACAGGATCTACAGCATGTATGAAGGTGGCTTCTAACACATCCAGATGAAGTTTTGTCCTGCAATGGCATAGCACTTTGAAGTCAGATGTTGTGCACATCGGTCCTTGTTCGCAGCCAAGTGAGAAGCAATGGCTGACTGATAGCCTTGAATGGTGTCGTGTTGTTTCGGTGGGCGACCTCGTCTCTTCTGCTGTGGCTCAGCTCTGTTGATTAGACGCTTCGGTACATGATGAGTGATGTGTTCGCCCAACCTTCGAGACGTTTTCCCCACGTACTGGCTCTCGCATTGCCGGCACTCGAACAAGTAAATTATTAGATTGCTTTGAGAGGGGTGGGTAATCGTTCTTTCTGGAGGTTGAACGCAAGTGAAGTACTGTACACAACACGTACTTCAGCAGCAAAGTAGGCCAAGCGGACAGCGGCGTTCGCTCTCTCTGCCAATCTGTCTGTCTGGTCACCGAGCCATGGTAAGCGAATGACAAGCGGACAGGGCTTGTGGCCAACGCGGTGCTTCGAAGCCTCCGACGTTATCAGCCTGTCATGCACATGCCCAGGGTATCCATTCTTCAGTAAAATTCCACGAAGAGTATTAAACTACATCTCAATGAAGGACGGTGAACAGATCCGCAGAATCCTTTGCGTGAGAGCGCGCACAAGATTAATTTTATAGGCCGTTGGGCCATACGAGTCCTAGGGTGTGTCTTTGTGTGATAGCGCGAACAAGATTAACTTTATAGGTCGTTGGGCTATTTGAGTCCCAGGGTGTGTCTTTGAGTGAGAGCGTGCACAAGATTAACTTTATAGGTTGTTGGTCTATAGTTAATCTTGTGCGCGCTCTCACGCAAAGGATTCTGTGCATTTATTCACCGTCCGTCATTGAGATGGACTTTAGTACCCTTCGTGGAATTTTACTGAAGAATGGATATTCTGGGCATGTGCTTGATAGGCTGATAGCGTCGGAGGCCCCAAAGCGCCGCGTTGGCCCCAAGCCCTGTCCACTTTTCATTCGCTTACAATGGCTCGGTGACCAGACAGACAGATTTGTAAAGAGAGCGAACGCCACTGTCCGCCTGGCCTACTTTGCTGCTGAAGTACGTACAGGACTTCACATGCGTTCAACCTCCCGAAAGAACGCTCACCCATCCCCTCTCAAAGCATTCTTATTTATTTGTTCAAGCGCCGGCAATGCGAGAGCCAGTACGTAGGGAAAACGTCTCGAAGGTGGGGCGAACGCTCATTCAGCATGTACCGAAGCATCTAATCAACAGAGCTGAGCCACAGCAAAAGAGACGAGGTCGCCAACCGAAACAACATGACGCCGGTGAAGGCTATCAGTCCAGGGATCGCTTCTCATTTGGCTGCGAACAAGGACTGATGTGCCGGCTTTACAACATCTGACTTGAAAGTTCTATGCTATGGCAGAAAAACTTCCTCTGGACGTTATAGAAGTCACCTACATACATGCTCTTGATCCGCTGTTGTGGAAGCAAAAATCGTTAGTTGTAGATCTTACGTTGTTCAAGCACGCACAATCAGGTAACAAGCAACATTAATTCATGCACCTTCACTGATTAGCACCGTATAATTGTAGTTTGTACGAGGTCCGCACCCAATAAAAGCATCTTGACATAATTTTGAATTATATCTTTTTCTCTGTTCCTTGTATGCCTCTGACGAGAATGGAACGAAAACCGGTCAACGCACTTTATACAGTAGGGTCCACTGTGTGCTGTGCATTTATTGGGATTTTAATAATAATAATAATAATAACAATAATAATAATAATAATAATAATAAAAACAATAATAAAAGAATCGTCCCGCCGGCATATTGTTTGCACGGCCCCAGCCCAGCAATTTTGTGTGCCACGAGCCAAGGCAATCTTTCGGGAAGTGGTCCGTTGTCTTGGTCGTTGAGGAACAGTCCGGACAGCATTCATTCATTATTCCAAGTATGGAAATATACCATTGTGACCAAGTGAAAAAGTGGAAAGTACGCCAGAGTGGGATTTGCCTGCGAATAAACACGTAAGTGATGAACGTCGTGAATGGTTGGAAACATTTACTCTCTATAGATGCGGAGATTTTTCTCTTGATGAAAATATTGAAGCTAGACACTTAAGCGGTGGACATTCAGCAGATGAATGCCAAGGATTTTTGCATTATGACGGTTTGCCTGTGTTGGAGTACGGCTTCAGATTCCGGGCACGAGTCACGATCGATCGCAAGTTCCATCCGGCCGCATGTAATGTGCCCATCTATATGTATTGAGTGTTTTTTAGCCCTCATGGAAGAGCTACTGTAAAAGTTAAATTAAACGAGAAAAGAAAGAAAAAAATTACAATACAGCGACTACGGACGAGAGCCACCAAGGAAAACGATTGGCTAACGACCCTGGCACTAATCACCGTTCAGTGATAAAGACAATGACATTCATCAAGCCATGAGCCTGTCTTTTCAAATGCATCCAACAGAACACGTCTGGAGCTAGAGTAAGCACGCGGTGAAACTAATCATACCAAAGTCATCATGTCGACGAATAAGAAAAGGCAATCAATGCTCTGATTATGATCACGACATAATCCATCAATATTGTACTGACGTTGTAGTTTACTTTAAGTTGTCAATTGCCTTACATTTGTAAGATCTGTGCTGAATATTGGTCTCTGCCGGGCCAGATATTTGAGCAATTAACTTCGACATTACATCAGAAGCCCAATTTTCACACTTTTACTTTCCCCTACTATGCCCCCTTAACACCAGGTTAAACCGAAACGAGACAACTTTTTCTCCGCTAAGCATGATTGGACGTGCAAGTGGCAAACCCGAAAGAAATGAAAAAATATGGCATGATTTCGGAGGCAACCGTTCCAAGGAAGAAAGAGCCAAGGAAAATGCAAAGAAAACGGAAAGGCTTACAGAGTTTGAAGGCTGGAGAGACCGTTGAACACTCCGTCGGGAAGTTCACGCAACTGGTTATTGGAAAGGCGTCTGTTTAGGTTTGGACGAAAGTGATGATCAGAAAGGTAAAACAAATGTAACGCATTTTCAATCCCTTTAACCGTGGCTAAGTCTGAATAGCTTAGCGCATCAGGGGTTAAACCTGTTTAAACTACCGCTGGGATCGAATATCGTGGCCGTGGGCTTAAGCCCCCAACAACCCCTAAGGCCAATGTTTTTTTATTCGTTCCCCGTCTTTCGTCGGGTGTGAACCACGATTCTCCTTCTTAATCTTCACTGCGTTATATATATCTCTCTCTATCTACAATTTCTTTATTTTTTGCGAGGCTAGGGCGAACCTAGTCCCGTGACAGCTATCCTCCGGGCAGGAGAAGCGTTTTGCGAGTACCTGGCGGGCGTGCCGGCAGCCATCCCGAGTGAGTATCGCTGCAGCCGAAGAGCTAGGCAGTAACAATGCTGTCGGCAGTGAGACAAAACGAAGTTAAATGATTTGGTTGAGGTGTTGGTTTCATGATCAGTAGCTCAGCGGCTAGAGGGTCGGAGCGCAAACCCGTGGCCGTGGGCTCGAGCCCCACCTGAGGCCAACGATTTTTTCTTCCTTCGCTGTCTCTCTGCCTCCACGGGCGGTCAACATGCTTCTCTTTCTCATTCCTAATCATCCCGACGTTATCTAACCTCTCTAACACTAAGTTAGGCAGAAAGTTAGGACAACATTGTGGTTAATTGCGCGATTAAGTTGGACTTTTTTTCATTTCTTACTTCAAAACGTGGAGTGTGACCGTGACAGGCAGCATACCCCTGCTCAAACAGTGTGGTGTTGAATGCATTTTCAAAAGCAGGCTCATCACTTGATAAATGTCAAAGCTTTTTTACTGAATGTCGGTCAATGCCTGACTCGTTTGCCGCCCACCGTCATTGGATGCTCGCGTCTAATTCGATATCCTCTATGCTGTGTCTTCATCCATTTTCTAAATCATTTTATGCAATTTTTACAGTAGGTATTACAAAATACTCAAAGTGATCAACAGGTCTGTGTTAACAAGTGGCGTGCGCACGGAGCCACCGCAGTCCGCAAAGCTCACAAATCTCGCCTCGTTTATTTCGATCCGCACTCGAGCTCTGTTCCACTTAGTTATCTGCGTAAAGCACTTTGATATCTGGCCTTTGAAGTGCATTATTCTCTCGGGGTTATCGAAGCTGCCCCGCAAGCCTAGTACCTTATGTGCTTAGGCAGGCCTTTCTTTATCATGAATCCGTGAAATGCCTGCTGCAACACTGCGACACTGCCTCATCTCCTGCCATCTGCGAGCTTCCAATTAACTAGACGGGCCCAAGAATTACTCCAATGCACTACCAGTCGGGCTGTTCCATCCCGAGATCCGATCACTGCAGCCGGATAGCTAGGCAGTAGCACGAAGTTCAACGTTTTGATTGAACTATGGTTCTCAGTGGCTCAACAGTTAGAGCGTCGAGGTTAAATCCGAGGCCCTGCATTCAAGCCCCACAGAAGAACAAAGATTTTTTCTTCATTCTCTGTCTTTCTGCCTCCGGGGCGTAAAACGTAATTCTGCTTTCTCAATGTTAATGTTTCCTGCCTTATCCCTCTCTCCATCTACAATTTTTTTACTTTACTCATCAGGCTAGGGCAATCTTAATCCCTTGCCAACTCTCATGCCGGCAGGAAAAGCGTTTCACTATCACCTGGCGCGGGCGGCCATTCCGAAATCTGATCGCTGCCGCTTTATAGTTGGGCAGTAGAAATGCTGTCGGCAGTGAGACAAAAGGAAGGTGGTTGAAATGTGGGTCTGAGTAGCTCAGCAGTTAGTGTGTCAGACCTAAAATCCGAGGCCGTTGGTTTGAGCCCCACCTCAGGCCAAGGTTGTTTCCCTCATCCCCCGCCCCTCTGCGTCCACGGCCGCAAAACGTAATTCACCGTTCCCATCGTTAATCTCCATTGCGTTGTCCCTCACTATTAACTCAAACAAGATTTAGAACAGCAGTTCTTAGGACGCGAAGCGAGGAATGAAAAGGATATTGTTAAATTCAACATTGAGTTGATCATGAGAGTGAGATGTGAAAAGTCTTTCAACCTTATTCGATCACAGTTTTTACTCGTCTCTTGAGGATAGGGCAATCCTAGTTCTTTGGCAACTTTCCTCCCGGTAGGAAGAGCGTTTCTCGAGTAACTGGCGCGGGCAACGATCCTGGGTCCAGATCGCTGCTGGCGGAGAGTTGGAAAAGGTGAAGAAGAAGCGGAGGGGAAAGAAAGGGTAAAAGGAAGAAGGAGAAAAAGAAGAGAAGAAGAAGAAGAAGAAGAAGAAGAAAAAGACCGAGAATAGCAGTGGTCATGGGAGCAGCATAAGTATTTGCAAGAGGTACAGAAAAAGTAAACGGCTCACAGTCATATCACTGTTGTTGTCAGTTCACTCTCTTTCAGCATCGGTAGATGCCGCCTTACATCCGCTGCCCTGTGCATGACCTTGCACATGGCGTGTACCAGGACCTGATTTGGCCCATGTGGTGATCGCTTTCACCGCGTCTGCTCTGCTCCATTCTTCCAGTGGAATGCCGTTCTTGCAGATAATCATGCTGTCTTGCAGGCTGTCTTTGTCCATTGACGCTCTCCTCTTGTCCCTCAATCTATTGAGGAGAGAAACCCTCTTTCGACGCACATTGTTTGCATGGCAGGACATTGACGATTCCAGCCAGCAGGCTAAGGAGAGGGAAGCGGCCGCTACCGGAGCGAAGCTTGCAGTTGACTTGCAGTTGACTTCCTGGCATAACCTTGGTCGACGACTGGTGGGATGAGCAAGGTCTAGAAAGTCTTGCCACTCATCTTGTAGTTGCTCGTCAATGTGGCGATCAGGATCTTCGATGTTGAAAGCTGCTGCGAGGACACTGATGCTGTCAGCACCAAACTCATCCACATCAGCAGGCCAGGTGATCAGAATAAAGATTGAACATGCGGCAACGCCATTGTCTGTGGCTGCTCGATGTGGTTGATTGTTGCCTCAAGAAGTGCTGCACTGTCACTGTCACAGCATGCAGCATGCTTCTGTCAGCACCAAACTCATCCACGTCAGCAGGCCAGGTGATCAGAATAAAGATTGAACATGCGGCAACGCCATTGTCTGTCACTGAGTGGAAGCGCTGCTTGATGTGGTTGATTGTTGCCTCAAGAAGTGCTGCACTGTCACTGTCACCGCATGCAGCATGCTTCTGCGTCAACATAACGCCACACGCCCTTTTGTCATACAAGGCAAGAAAATTCGCCATTCCTCCGTCCCTGCCTCGGCTTAACCAGCTTCTTGCATGTTGACTGGATTAGCAATGGCAGATCGCTCACAACCAAGTCGTTCTTCTGAGAAACCTCTGACAGCCGACCAAGCTGCACAAACAGATCTGCCAGGAAGTGCAGCAGACTTTTAAACCTGTACAAACCTGTACTAGCTGGTGACGACCCTCAGGAAGCCTTTGACTGCTGCTCCACTCTCTGTTTTATCTTCCGCTTCTCGCTGTAGGTGCAGTGCACTGCGACTGCAGGCAGTCGGCCAGGAGCGCTTCCACTACTCTCTTTTCACTAGCTGCCCAACGGAGCTCCTTCAACTTTGTGAGCTTCACTAGCTTGCTCTCCAGTTCAACGTCATCTGCCACCTTAGTAATCAATGAAGGGCACTTCAATCTAATCAGATAAACGGTTTTGTACAATACCTGAAAAGGGACTTTAAGCTCTCGTCCAACTTTCCCATGTACTCCAGCTCCTTTGCTGCATCCTTTATTGCCAGCTGCAGCACGTGGGCAAAACAGTCTGGATGGCAGAAAGACCAGGGACCTCTCTCTCCAGCCGTACTGTGAGGCCATACCTTCTGCCTCTCATAACGCTCGCTCCATATCTGTTGCCAGGCCAATCATCTTCTGCCGCCATTGAGGAGTATAATCGAGAGCGTCATGCACCGCAGCCAAATAGTCTTCTGACGTTGTGCCTGTCATGAACGCAGTCTCTGGCAAGAAGTTGAAGGCCTCGTGTGTTTGGGGATCAATAAGACGAACGTACAGGTTGCAATGCTCCCTGATTGCAACATCGCAGGAGGAGTCAACCATTATCGATATGAAGGGCGAATGTCCATGTGTTTTGTAAGTTGGTCGTGATCACCTTTGCGATCGCGGCGATGAACTCCTGCACGCTTTCCTGTTGACGTACTGCTCTCCAACCTGCACACCGTTCTTGCTCTGAAGAAGTAGAAGAGGGCGCAAGTCGCTGAAGGGCTTTTCTTCCTATGGCCACGTAGTAACCTGTGTTGAACAACATTATCATGCGACAAGTCATCTGGTCAGACATCAGGCTCGGGCTACGTGCTAGTGGCACCACGTCAACATGGTGGGCTTCTGACTTCCGGTGTGCCTCGATAGAGTCTTGTTTAAACAATTTGCAACCACCGTCACTCCCAAACGAGCTGTCCTTTGCCAGCGCTGGGTAGTTGCGACAGAAGTCACAGTAAAGACTGCAATCATCTGAATGGGAAAAGGATCCCAGCAAAGATATGATCATCCTCACGGTGACAAGACAAAAATAGTGTGAATTTTGGCAAGCTACCTGTGACGTAGCCAAGGATATGTCCTTAGTTTTTTGGCTGCCCACTCCTTCGACACACTCCTCTTGCGTTTTGCTTCAGGGGTGTTTGATTGCTTCTCAACAGCAGCATCCACATCAGCAGCAGCGTCGGACTGATCTTGCGAACCGTCCTCAGGTAGGTGGGTGCATTTTCGCACGAAGCCGAATGAGAAGTGGTTCATCATGGAGCTAGTAATGAACTGTCTTGTCTGGCTCCGTATATCCTTGTTGAGCGTAGCCATGAGGATGGTGTGTGGCCGGATGTGTTTGGGTGTGGTCGTGTACGAATGATCTTTGCCCTGCACAGTGCAACTACATATCCTACAGCAGTAAAGTGGCTTGTAGATGAAACTTCAAACAGTCTGGAAATTGCTTTGTTCCACAGGATGCATGTTGCAGCTTGCGCCTTGCACCGGCCGGATACGCATGAACGCCAATCACTCTCTTGCAGGACTAGCGCGCCATGAATTCGCCCTATGCATGTGCACTCCCGACGGCCAACGACCAAACAAACGCTCGACACATTTGTGTTTCTTTGGTGTTTGAAGTTGCGCGTTGTACTGCAGTAAGTTTGAATATGTGCGCACATTGCACAAAGTGCTGCATGCACGTGGTAGATGTTGTGAGGTGTAGTTTGGTTGGCTAAACCGACAGGGCTTGGCGACTGCTCAGACAGCTCAATCGCTGTCCAACAATTCTTTCTCGCAAAGGGTGGTCGCCAGATCATGAAAGCCGGTCGCCAAAATGGAACCAGGCTCCATATTCTGGTCGCCAAATTGGCAACTTGGCGGAAAGGTTTACTCACCCAAGGCAACTTTTCACTCGCTATAGGCGAGTAGGCGACCGGATTTTTCCAGCACTGTATATGATGTCATGCATAAGCATAGGTGAAAGCGACCAGGTAGATGGAGGCCAGGAGCTCTCGCAGGCTGGAAAGTCTTGTAGGGCTGGCTCCACATCCTCATTATCCCACTCAGAAGGAAAAGTATTCGCCATGCCACCCCGTCCGCCCCCTCTTCTGCGTCCACTACCACTACCACTACCACTACCACTACCACTACCACTACCACTACCACTACCACTACCACTACCACTACCACT
>JAOWAR010158633.1:0-10664 GCA_028571005.1 Clathrina lutea
CCAATCTCTCAGGTCAATAGACTATAATGCGCTCACTAGGATCCTTTACTCGACAAGTATCAACTTAAAAAATGTGGCTTATGTCTTTCTATTTTATTTTCTTTCCTTTTTTCAAAAAAAATTCTGAAAGGTGCTGTCACTCTTCCAAGAGCTGGAAGATTGCAAGGACCGACTGTCGACTTGTCTGGTAATCAATTTATAGATTTCCAAAAGCGTGTGTTGTGTAGAGCAACACGGTTATGGTATATTCTGAAAATTGACTTACTACACCAATTCTTCATGTGTTAGATTTGAGAAGCACGTTAAGTGTACGTTGAAACTCTGCTGCCTTCTGTGTGTAGAGAAACAAAAGTTCTATGTAGAGAAACAAAAATTGTATGTGGAGAAACAAAAGTCGTATATAGAGAAACAAAAACTGTAGAGAAACAAGTATATAAACAAGTAGAGAAACAAATAAATAAACAAGTAGAGAAACATAAATTGTATGTAGAGAAGCAAAAGTTGTATTAAGAGAAACAAGTAGAGAAACAAAAGTTGATTCTTCTGGGAATTGATCTTGTGATTGGCAATTTAAGTTTATATATTTTCCTGCGATAGGTGTCCATGTGTTCTCATAAGCCCATAATTCAGAGTGCTCAGATAAGAGTTTTAGGCATACATGCGTTTTGGAATGTGTTGTGTACATGTGTTGTTTCATTTACCCGTTGCTATAGCTTTGAGCGTCTTATTGAATAGTTGCTGGGGTTCTGAATTCCACTTTTCCTTATCCTTCTCACCTTCTCTCTCTCTCTCTCTCTCTTCATGTCTAACCAGAATGTCGTTGCAAGCCTTCATGATGTCCTGGTATGCTGTTTTACACGGGCAAAGGCTGAATTGTCGGGGCCTTCATCACGCAAAGTCAGGCAAGAGGAAAAGCCGTCGCACTGGGGTGGTTTCTCTGGTGTTTGTGAGTAAATGAAGCAACACTGCCAAATGAGCAAGCAGCTTGGCTTTGCATGAACACACCCACCTTTGTTTCCTCTTATGCCATCTCACAGTGGAAGAATCATTTCACACACAAAAAACTTGATTTATGCTATTCTGCCTTGTAACTCTTGCCAGGTGGAAAATAAATCCCATAGCCAAGTTAGATTTCCACTCTCAATAATAACATCTAGTGGATTTTTGTTTCTTGGTCAGAATTCAGTTCCTGCAAAACTGTTTATAAAACTGTATGATTAGCTGCTTTAAAAGCAGATCCATTCACAGAAGACTGAGCACGCAGATTTTGTCCTGTGCAAAAGTAGCAACCGGGCCATATCTTGATCACCTTCCCACTTCATTCTTTCTTGGCCGTGTCGCACCGTTGTCCATGGTCATCCTGACCAGCAGTCAAGAGAAGAACTGGAACCCACAAGTTAGAGCAGACAAGACAACATTAATTGTGTGATTGAAGCATCTACATATCTATGCTCCCATCTGACCAGTGTTTGGCCAAAGCTGTGAGCAACAGGGTTCGAAAGCACCTTATAAGCTTCCGAACAGCTTGTATGAAGGGTCCAGATGCACCTTTTTTGAAAGAGGCACGTAAGCTAGCTCCATGGTACCTGTAAAGAAACAGAGTCGCTTATAGTAAAAGATATGTTTGAGTAGTGCAAATCTGGCCTTAGATTTTGTCTAAACCTTTGGCATTCAAAGGGTTCACAGTTGCTTTCAAACCCATTACGTTTGTAGCAATTTCATGCTATTCCTCCCCCGAAGATTGAGGTACACACAGGATCATTCCTTAAAGGTTGCAACCCGTCTTGTGACAGCTGGCAACGGTTCTCTAAGGACAGCCTTGACTGATTGTTCAATCTTTCAAAGGCTATGATTTTCGGTCTGTGCATTTTTCAAACTCCTTTTCAGCGGACAGTCTGATGGACATCCAAGACGCAATCTGCCAACTCAACGAACCTTTAAATCCGACTGAGGTTGAGATTGTCAAACGTTCTCTCTTCTTCTCTCCTTCCCTCTCTCCCTCAGTCTGTTTTTTTCTCTACCTTCTTTCTGCCTCCCCCTCCTTTGTTGGCTCATGACATGCGTTAACATTTCTTAGCCTCGTCACGATTTAATTCATACATCAAGTGACGACGAAAGAAGGAAAGAGAGAAGCCGACTTTCATTCAGCACTTTAGATCTTGCTTTGAAACATGGAGTCAAAGATATACTGTCATATGCCACAGTCAGATAGCGAGTATTTCTCACAATGACATGATAGCTATCCAATGTGAGATACTTTGTGTCAGGGTGTTTGCACCTTGCCTGACAATAATGTTGACAATGCAGCTGCACTTCTTTTTCAGTCTTCCTTTTTGTCTGGACACCAGGCATGGCCACGTAGAGCTCCTCTTTTGTTTCTTTGTGTTTCAGGTCATGGAATATCTTTCCAGCGTGCGCTCCGTCAGACTTTTGGAGCTTTCATTGATTTTAGCACACAGACTGCCAGCTGCATTTCTGAACATTGGAGACGAAAAGTCTTGCAATGTAAGTGAAACGTTTGGTTAATAACATGGTGAAGCGATGGGCTTGCAGAGCTGGAATGCTGATGGCAAGCCAGGCTTGTTGATTTAGAAGATGTCTAGATATCGTCTGACTCGACTTGCAAGCAAGGGTTTGGTCGACCAGTCATCTTCCTGGTAGCAATGCTGAACCTGTCACTAGCATCAAACTTCTGTGTCAAGTTTTCTCGGAGAAGAGTCCCATCTGAAGAAATGACTGGAACTAGCGCTCATCCACTTTGCTGTGCATTCTTCTGAAGTTGTCTTTTTCTTAGCGTAATTGCTAATTGTGCGTTTGAAGGGTGTTTCTGAAATATTCTGAACCTGTAATCTTTGGCATTGTTCAATGCTGTAATTCCTTGCTTCCATGTTTTGTGTTTCACGTGCAGCTCGTTCGCTCAAGCTTAGCGAAGGTTATGGACCAGGTGTCCTGTCAGTAAGTCGCTAATTGGAGGTCTTGCTCAACAAAACAGTAAAAAGTGTAGTGTTCTTGATAACAGGAGACACCTGGTATAAGAAACGACAGCAGAGATCAAATGGAGTGTCTACCCACTTCAACGGAAGCAAGTCAACTAATTTTCATGCATACCACACATCCTTTTTCTACAGCCTCTATCGATGTATCTCAATGGCTATTTCTGTCAGCTTGGCTTGTCCGTCTCTCATCATAACTCCTTTACTTTTCTTAGTGAGAAGGGCTTTCACTATGAGCTTGAGCCACTCCCGAAGGAGTTGCTTCTGGTGCCTACAAGAGCTCAGAAGCTTTTGCCTTGGAGGAGCTTTCTCCGAAAGTACGTGTCTTTCACCCACCAAACATGTCTGAAATTCACTTGCAGTTCAAGAAGGTTTATTATGCTGTAGCTCATGTACTCATGTCCTGATGTTTATTTTAACTGTGCAAAGAGCTTAACTGTTGGTGTACTGACCTTTTCAGGGCGTTTCAATTTTTCTTTTCAAAGTGTTTCAAGTTGACAAGAACCGCATGATGGCTGTCTCAATAGAAAGGTGTAATGTTTAGTCGTGTTTGAGTGGGCAGCAATGTGTGAGTGGGCAGCAATGTGTGAGTGGGCCGTGCTCAGTTAGATGAAGAAGTGCTGCGTTAATTCATTCAAGTTATTTGCTTTGGCGGACGGTTTCTTCACAGTGCTGTAACTTGGTCGACATGCTCAACCCCGGTTCGGCTCAACTCACTGCTTGGCGGAGTTTACGCCTCACTGCCAGACACCCCGAGGTAATGGCCTAAGAGGATCATCTCTAGAGCCGTGTTAGATTGCTTTGACTTGTTATACCTGTCTTCTCCTAAACTGTACAGAAGTGCTCTACTTAATCCATCTTGAAACAGTTTGCATGTATCCACCATTCTGCCCCTTTTTCAGATTATGAATATTTCAGGCCGGTATGCATCAGGCTGATACAAAGATACGTTTATACTGAAAACCCCACCATTGTGCAAATCACTGAAAATGTGACCGAACAAAATTACACACTTATTGTATTCTCTGAAGAATGACCAAAATGGAGACGTGTATGGTTCAACCTGTGGTCAGACCCAAGAAATATGTCATCTTCACTGCTCCGCGTTCGTGTTGGCCGGCTTGCATCGAAAGTGGATGATATATATGTGTGACTCAAGATATACCCAGAGTTGCATGTCTTTAAACTTTGATGAGAAGGAAGAACGTAGCAAGTTTCGTGTTTTGTGCGACATTCTCAAGAAGATCTTTGTGTGAGGTGCTAAGGCCTCAAATTCGCAGGTAAAATTTAAAGAACGTGAAACTTTGATGAGAATAAAAAGAACCTTACAGGACGTTTTGGTTGTGGTCCAAATCAGTCTCTGTAAGGCATAATCGTGTCTGCCTGTCTATCTGTCTGTCTGGAATGTTTTTGTGCTGAAATGGGCCGACAGGCATCTAGCAGACGTGCCCACAAAGGATCCTGTTCCTTCTGGTCATATTTTGGCTGCCATTGGTGCAGGTCCGGGGGCGTCTTTGCCATTGATTCTGACGGTTTGTCAACGTTTCCAGACACATTGAAAACAACCAGATGGCTGGTGGCCATCTTAACCATGGCAACGGTTACCCATGTGGGATATGCGGGCTTTGATTGGTGCGAGTGGAGGCCTCCACAAGCCGAAGGCGAGTTCGTAGAGGTCGCCATAAGCAGAGGGCCGCAGAGTTCGTAAGGAGGGTTCTATTTCCACAACCTGGCGATGAGGAGAGATTTTTCTTTTCTCAGGCTCAAAGGCTTTGGCGCCAGAAGGGCCATGAGTTACATACTTCACTATCGTAGGGTGTGGGTCGGTCTTGGAATTGCCAGGCCAGCCACGTGCACAAATGATGGAAGGCCCCCTGCATTGTAAGAGGCATATATCAAGGAGGAAGGAAGGTGTTTGCCTGACCGAGCAAGAGCTTTGCAAGTCCAGTGCTGAGCATGGGTGGTTCAGCAAGTGTTAGCAGTTCTTATATATTAATGATGGAGGATTGAGTGGATTCTATGCATTCTGCCTGTCAAACTTTCAGAAACCTCATCAGAAAAGAGCTAGCAGCAACTGACGCCCTTTTGGACAAAGTCGTACGAGACGAGGTGGCTGCAGAGAGGACATCGTCACCGACCGTCCCACCTCTAGAGGATGGGCTCTTTAAGTTGGAGTTCTTGGAGTGGTCACTTCGCATGGAAAGTCTCAAGGCTAGGTGGATGATGGACGACTTTAGCTCTGCAATGTATGGGCACAACGCTTTGGCCAAGACAGATGCATACCATCTTGCAATGTATGTATGAAAGGGTCATTGGGCACTGGGTGATAGATTGGGAGAATCGGAAAGAGGGAAACGTGGTCTTTCAGCACCAGGAAGCCATCAGGTGGTTTTGCTTCCACAACGGCTTGTCTCTCAAGTGTTCCGTCAAATTGATCTTACTGTCCAGGAATTAATGTACTGTGGAGGTTTCCGGGATGCTTGAGTCTTACTGAGTCTAACAAAGGAATCAAAGAAAATAATACTACTTATATTTACTGCACTGACATATTCTCTTCTAAAAATACAAACGATTTATTAGGGCAGTTGGTTTTACTTGCCTGTCAAACTCACTTTATACTCACATGGTCTCCTGTTCGCAGGATTGAATATGAGAGAGAGGTCATCGATGATGCATTTCTCCTTAAGGGCCGCGAAAGTCTGCTTGGGCAGTTGAAGAAGCATGAGGTATTGGCGTATAAAACAGCATTAAACTAATTTAGGCTTTTCGATAAGTAAGCTCCAGTTCAGACAAAGTAGGATTTCACTTTGCACCACGAATGTAACATTTTCTGATTTCATGATTCAGGCATTGAAGTGGTTGAGCTTCAACTGTGGAAAGAAAGGGAGAGGGAGGGGGAGGAGGAGGAGAAGGAGGGCATGACCTACTGTGACCTGCGAGGAAAGGAATGTGGAGCCTTTTGCTTGCTAGGTGAATACTCTTCCGCCTCGGCTACAAAATTAATTTTTCCAAATTCCCTCTCTAAAGAACTGATGTTTAATATTAATGTTCCTGGATACCGTCACCCCGGATACCATCACCCCGACGACTGCGCTCTGATTAGTTTGGGAGAGTTTGTTCTTTCAAAAGTCGGTATTACTGAACAATTTGCAGAAAGGATTGAGAAATAAATGATAGAAGGAAGGACGAGATTTAGTTTCAGGAAACGTGGAAAGGTCAAAGACGCCCTCTGTAGCGCAGCTGATAGGACACCCAGCTGTGCACATTGTGGTTCGAATCCTGGTCTGCCCAGGACAAGATGGAAGTTTTCCCCCGCCCTTCCTCAAGTATCACCATTTCTTTCTCCCACTACAATATTCAGTGTAGCTAGCACGTTGCTACCTGTATGTCCTTAATGTTAGAATTGAAAGACAAGCTGGGTTTGTTTTCTGATCTTTTGTTGCAGCATGGAAGCCAGCAAGTGACACTCCCAGACCTGCTGTCCATGAACATGATCACTTTAGAAGAGTCTGGCGTTCGTCTCACAGGCATAGAGAATGTCAAAGGCCAGGTGATACCGAGAAATGGATGGATTGAACACAAGTGTGATATGATCAGTTCTTCCTTCCATTGCACTTTTTTGGCGATGCGTTTGATTCTTTTTATGTTTTGCCGTCCTGCCACTTCCCTGCCACTTCTATGAACATTTGAGCATTGTCACCCTGCTCCGAATGGCACTGGTTTTCTATCGCTGCTTTGCGCTTTGAAACTGTGAGGCAAGATCGTTCACGTCCAAGAAAAGAAAAGGACTGGCTACCAATAGTTTTGGTCATGAAAATTAAAAAATCCTGTCTGGCACAGGCACATTGCTGGTATAGAATGTACAGGAATTTTGATAAGATTTTGGCAGAGAATAGATCGAAAGAAAAATGATAAATTCTCAGGAAATGAAAGAAGCAGGATAGCCCTGGATCATGTGCATGTAATAGCCTTCATTCTCCTGGTTTGATGAAGGAAAGTTGATTATATTCCACCCTTTGAGCTGTCCATACTTAAGGTAACAGGAGGAGACGAAAATAATTAATGGTCGTGACAAATAGGGTCTGCTTAGATTTCAGTGGGTCATTTTTATTTCTACACGTTTTTATTTCTACAATGATGATTTATGTGGGAGGAATGTTCAGCAATCAGACTCCATTTGAATGAGTTCTCTGGAAGGGAATTTCAATTCAAGCAAAATAAGAACTAGCTTTTCAAGTTTATTCCTCTGCATCCTCGGGGGAGAAGACGGTTCATATCAGTGTCATCATCTTCCACCTCAGTGGTCAAAGTTCAAACAATGTTCTGCCAGATTGTAAAAACAGGATGTAGCGCTGACTTTTTCGAAAATCGGACACAATAGAGCTTCAAGTAATTTCTGATATTTCCAAAAATCTTGCAAGCCCACCTTTGACCCAGGATCGACAAAACGTGGTTGAAATCCAAAAGCTTCATGTTCAGATCAATTGTTACTAACAACATCTTGTTGTGTCTGGTCCTCTGGTGAATCTGCTACACTTGTTGCCGGAAACGGCATTGTCATTGAAGTTTGCTCTGAGGGCAAAGCTGTAAAGTGGAGAACATAGCTCCAGCAAGAGCGAACTGGCACTCACCAAGAAACCTATGCGTGCCTTAATCAATCGGAGGTTGCCATTCCAAGTGTTAATTGCTCCTTTCCTTTTTATCAAAGGTGGAGATTCTTATTGACAAGCTTGAATGTCGACTTCTTGACAAAATGCTGGATGCTGTGCGTAGTGCTGTTGCGATTGCCAGCCACAAGCGACAAGTTTCTGCACCGGTAAGCCAATTAAATTGTGTTGTATAATACGTGTGTGTGAATCAAGATCTTGTTTCAAACACTGGTCCATGAAAAAAAAAACTGCATGATACACCAATCAAAGCAACAAGTATTTGTGCTGTGAAAATCTAGAAAAAAATGTTCGTATAAAAGGCATCCCTTTCGCAGTCAAAGCTGTTGGCCATTCGTAAGCTTATAGTTTCTATTTTGTGAAAAATTACAAAGTATATAAGCTTACTTCAAGTACAAAAGACCAGCTTTTTCAGTACACCCTGACCACTGGGTATTGTAAGGCATGTCAATGCATCGCGCAGCTTACTCCTGAGGCTGGGGACCAATTGCAACAGATCCTCAATAGAAATCTGACGATGGTTTGCCATCAACCGAAAAAGAAAAGAGTATTTCTTCATACGCATAGCTTATGAGAGTGAAAGTGCACTTGCATGGAAAAAACGTCTTTTCTCCTAGATGTAAATGCCGTGTTGTCGAAATATGATTATCGAGTAGAGAAATGATGTACTGTTTCCCAAGATAAAGATCTCCAGACATGAAGACGTGGAGCGATGGTTTAACAGGCAAAGGAGAACCGTTCATCCTTCTTTCCGTTACTCAAAGTTTCACACCAAGAAGGATCAAAGATTGCCAAGAACGGATGAAGCATTGAGTAACGGAAAGATGGATAAACAGTTCTCCCTTGCCTGTGATGATGATAACATGTAATTGAGGTTGTAGCGTGGACAATCTTCATAAGCAAACCTTACAGCCAATGGGATAAAAGAAAGACGTTTTTGAAGTTTGTGTCGATGGCAGTTTTGAGGTGAAGGAAATTATGCCATAGATTTCATTCTTGCAAGAGTTTTGAAATGAATTATGTGCAGAAGAATTTTTCATGAAATTCGTCGTTGCGTTAGTTGCGATTGTGAACTCCAGTGTTGTCGTTGTTCCTTTCGTTTGTTTCGGAAGCAGAGCAAAACTTGTCAAGCAACATTCATACTCTCAGGACGGGGCCCCAGGTTCAAAGATGAGAAGGCAAAGCAGGTGTCTGGGCAGCGGACAGCTCAATTCAAAAATCAAGAGCGTACTGAAAGAGGAGAAACCACAAGTCAGCGAATTGAAAAGCGGTTCGGATCTGGGCAAGCACGCCAAGACTCCTTAGGCAGCGAACGCACTCTGACAAGGCAGCAGTCGATTTCGCGTTTGACCAGTGCCTCCAGCCGCTCGAGTGGTAGCTCCAGTCAAAAGAGCTGTCTGATCACGCCGTGGAGAGTGCAGGTCGTTTACGAACTTGAGCACAAGCTAAGGTCGGTGGCTGTGGAGAAAGATGGCCGGCTTTACTTTGACAAGGTGAGAAGGCATTGATGTGGTTGTGGAGGGGCTTTGTCATCAACTGCTGGCCAGCCCCGCCTAGAAACCATGAACTACAGAGTAGTATTCCCAGCTTTTCTCCTGGACCTTTTTGGGAAGTATATAATAATATGGTTTTCTTTTGGACCTTGGGAAGCATTTATAAGCTCGTCATGCTTCCGTTAGCTGTTCAACACAATGTTGCAAACAATTTTGACACTATGATAGAACTAACCCGAACTTTGAGAGGCTGGTCATTCAGAATGCGTTTCAGTTTCTCTCGTGTAGGCACACAGATGTGTCCACCAACCAATGGAAGGTGAGCCTGAGGCGTAGGGCAGTATTCAGGCTCAGGAAAGTTTTAACAACTGACAAAGTCTTTGGTTATTCTAGAAGCTGATTCGACCATCTGTCTGCTCCAGCTCCAGCAGGAGGACATAAGCACGTCCAAACGATTAAGGCCAGCGATGGTTGATCTTGTAATCTGGAAGCAGTGGCGGTTTTAACTAGGTCTAGACTTTACTTCAGTGGGCACAGTAGCCGCGAGCTTCTTGGCAACTCATTCAGGGATCACTCCGCTGCACCCTTGGTCCCGGCCAGCTGAAGAAAGGGAACAAGCATCCAAATTCCCGTAATGTCCAGTCCCTTTTCTGATTAAGGTGGTCCTGGCTGGTCGTTGTGGATGTTGCTACCACCTGCATTTTTGTCCATATTTTCACCTAGAAGTTCATCTTTTCCATCCGAAAACCATATATTTTCTGAAAGCGGATTATTTTGTTAAGAATTCTGATGCGCCAAATCACATGATGAAAGTCATGTTGTCACAACGCTATATTTAGCACGACAAGGACGAGAGTGAGATATTTGGATTCACTGTAGCCGTCTCTTTGTGAATTGAGGCGATTTTTGGCATGCGTGTTCAACATAAGAAGTGCGAAAAAAGAGTGTCTCAATTTTTCAATTTCGATGTCGTTATTCCGTTATGGCTCGCCAAATCCCAGAGCCACCACTCCAAACTTGTGTGCAACTTTTCTGATGTTTGGATACGATTCGAAAAATCTCAGACATGCTTTTTTGCCGCTTGCCAACAAGAACCTACAGAGAAAAGTTCAGGTGGATCGTGCAGACGACTGTGAAGATTAATTCAAATTTCTGACTTCTGTCAATGTCGTGCTGAATATAGCATTTTGATGTCATAACTTCGATCACGTGACATTTGGCGCCTACGAATTTTTAACAAAATAATCCGTTGGATTTAAGCTTTCAGAAAATGTATTAGTTTGTTGGGTGGATAAGATGAACTTGTGGGTGAAAATTTGGACAAAAGGGCGGGTGGTAGCAACATCCACAACAACTATCCAGGGCCACCTTAAGCTTTTGTGTCCCAACTTTCTCCACCTGTTCTATGATTCAAAGCGTACAAAACCCAGATAAACTGAGGTTATTCGATGAAAATTTTGCAAATGCTCAAAATCCGTGCCGGACCGGGACTCGAACCTGCGGCACCAAAT
>JAOWAR010158644.1:0-17672 GCA_028571005.1 Clathrina lutea
TCCCTAGCTTAAAGGGGAACTTCATGTAAAAATAAATCTTTTTTCATTGGTAGTATTGAAGAAAAGAAGAAGATCGCCGGTGATTCCACGTTCCAGAACCCTCGCTGGGCTAAGATACTGGTGGTTGAATGGGGGCGCTTTTTGACGCCGCGCCGCCTCCGCTCGGCCGTGACATACCCTTTTAGACCGTCGCGACGTAGTTGACACAAGCGTTGCCAGATTTGCGGTACCGGTAGTAGGCTGGCCACCGTGCGATTGAGCTGGAGTGCATGGCTTTCAATTACCTTTTTATCATTGTGTACCGCTAAAAAAGATAAATGAGCTCGGAAAGTGGGCCGGCATCTTCAACGTCGACCTGTAGTTCCGAAAAAGAAACCGCGGGTTTTCTTTCCAAGTCTACAGTTCCCTACGATGAAGAGCCCGAATGGACAGAAGAAGAACTCGCAGCTCGTGCCCTTCGTACTTCTGCTCGCATACTGAGGGTTTCCCAGTCCTTCCTCATCACTGAGTCACCCTAGTGTCGCTAGGATTGCTTTCTTCATCGTATGTGGCGTCCACCTGCACTTCGCAATCCTCGGAGTCGTCAGCGAGGAGAAGAGACATCATTTCGATGTCACTCAACGGTGTTGACGCACGGTGAAGCGAGTAATTGTTGCACTCCGTCGATCCCTTAATCACGTTCGACACTGCCGCTGAGCAAGGCTCGTGCCAAGGACAATCAATCCACATCATCTTCCTGGAGCATTTCGGCAAGGCTCTGCACGGAATGAGCAGGAAAAAAAGCTGAGTCACTTGCCGTAGATGTACGCACGCACGCGCCGCCATCTTTCCAGCACTGGCCATCGTCAAGAATCCCAGCTTGAGCCAAACACATGCTGCTTCTGTTTAGCCTTTGCTGTCATCTCTGCATTTACCTGCACATATAGGTTTTCAAGACACTTCGAAAAACAAAGCGATTATCTTACCTTTCGTCGATTACTCCGCTCAGCAGATTCCATTCTTTTGCGCTTGACGGGAGGTTCAGCAGCGAAAAGGAGAACACGGTGGGGGCAGCGTCACCCTTAAGTTGTTTCCTTGATCGAGTACCCATCAACTCTACTCGAAAATTTCTTCCAAAATTGTTCGGCAAGAATTGCTCAGAGCAGACGTAGCCATTGCTCTCATACGTCTGGGAGAGTCTTCAGGCGAAGAGCATGCACCTAACGCTTCCCCGCACACCATCCCGCGGAAAACGATGAAAACTCATGCCTCTCTCCCTTGAATCGCCCGAATTGTTGCACCCATCCGCACTACAAAACACCATCTTAGCAACTTCGACAAGAAACTACCATAAATGCTGGGAGAAGCGGTGAGATAAGAACTTTTACACTACCGACATGCACAAGTTGTGCGGTTTGGCATGCTTTGATCGGCTGGCGCCAACCTCACTTGCGTCAACTACGTCATCATTTCTTGGCACCAAGCCGGCGCCCAAGCCTGCAAATTTGAATTGCAAATAACTCCAATTAGAAATGGTTCTGGAACGTGGAACCACCGGCGATCTTCTTCTTTTCTTTAATACTACAAATGAAAAAAGTTTTATTGTTACGTGAAGTTCCCCTTCCATGTCCTTGAAGCACAACATCCAGCATGACATTGTAACGTTTCGCTAATGTTATTAGGAAGTGCACACCAGTTGATCAGGTGTGATATCGAAAACATACATGTAGATTTACCGTGAACTTCGTCATGACATGCGTGTGCACAGATACACCATGAATTCCCATTTCACAAGCAATGGTACATTGCGATGGGAAGTGGGGGCTGTATGAGGAGCGGAGAGCGAGATATAACAGTGTATTGCTTATGCCCGACTTTAATCATCAGCAACTTTGTAGCCATTTTTGCTTTTATTGCGCTAGGCGTGGGCAAATTGGATCAACCTCCCGTTGACCACACCAGAGGTGCCAAACCGCCCAAACGCTGTTGTAGCGGCATGCTGTGGACTGCCTCCACGCCGCGATGAGAAGATCGGACACCGGTCGAGGAAGTGCTGCCTGGGCGTGGACTGCCCTGAGATGAGCCACGCGCAGAGCCGAAGTTGTTTTGCAGACACCAGCGGTTGGGTTTGTCCTTGTGATCCGTCAGCAAGTCTGGACTGTTCGGTAACAGCAACGGGCGGGCGATGGCGGCTGCCGTCATCAGGGGAAACCAAGGAGCTCTGCCCCACGACGGGGCTACCCCTACCAGGGACTCCACCTCCTGTTGTTGAACCTGCCGTAGCACTCTGCTGAGAAGAGACAGCAGGGGAAAAGCGTAACCGCGTTCGTCCTGCCAATCGAGCGCAAAGAATGTCGGTACCGCTTGACTGCAGCTCTGGCCGCTACGACACGTAACGAGGTAGCTGGTTGTTGGTCCTTGTGGCGAAGAGATTGATGCTGCTGCGGCGAAAATGCCGTTAGATGACCTCAAACACTTCCGAGCTTAGCCACCATTCCCGCTGAACCGTGGTGGAGCAACCAGTAATCCGCCTCGACGTTGGTCACTCCCGGAATGTATTCCGCCTCCAACATGATGCCCCCCTGCAGACACCACTGCGAGAGGTCCTGCGCAATGCTGTCTAGCAACTGGCTCCGACAGCCGCCCATGCGGTTGAGGTACTGCACAGCCACTTGATTGTCGAGCTGGATGGCGACCCAACCCTTCACACTCTTTGCGAACGTCTGTACTGCTAGTCTCGCTGCTTGCAGTTCGAGAGCGCTGGTGTACCATTGTTGTTCCTCCGCCAACCAATGCTCGCTGGTCATTTGAGAGCCGCAAGTGGTTCGCCAGCCGCCCCCTCCACTGACTGTGGAGGCGTCCGACCTGATGAGGAGAACAGGCGACTCGACCCTCACTGTCCGGCCGTTTGCCCGCTCCACATGTTTGATCCACCACTGGAGGTCCTCCCTGGCTTCCACTGACAGCTGGATGGCTGCATTCCACGCTGTTTCTCCGGCGCAAAGCCTGGGCCTGAATCGCCTGGAGGCCCCTCATGTGCGGTGGTGCTGGCGGGACTCCTGGCCATGTTGCCCCC
This sequence comes from Clathrina lutea, assembly GCA_028571005.1. Classification (NCBI taxonomy): domain Eukaryota; kingdom Metazoa; phylum Porifera; class Calcarea; order Clathrinida; family Clathrinidae; genus Clathrina; species Clathrina lutea. Next base: position 3,056 of record JAOWAR010158644.1, read on the forward strand.
AAACTGCCAATGCAGCTGGCCAGATCCCGAAGGGAGATCGTCCGGGTTACCAAGAGGCTCTGGCACATTGACTTGATCTTCTTGATTTTCTTTGGCGTCAGGCTGAGTGTCATCTCCAGCGAGGACAGCAGAAAGCCCAGGTACTCAACCTCCTGCGAAGGAGTTAGAGCAGATTTGTCTAGGTTCACCACGAAGCCCCAGAAAAATAAGAGCTGCAGCAGTGTCTCTGTCGCTTGGCGTGTCTCCGCTGGTGTACGACCCATGGCAGAATGTCGTCCAGACACACAACCAAGCGCACTCCCATCTGACGTAAAATCGTCACCACTGGGTGAAGAATTTTGGGTGAAAACCCACAGTGCCGACTTGAGACCAAACGGAAGGGCTTGGAAGCGATAATGCCCGTCCCGCCATCGGAAGGCTATCAGCTGTTGCGCCGATGCGTCCATCGATACAGTCAGATACGTATCCTTGAGATCTACCTTGCACATATAGTCGTTCCACTGCAGTAGATCCCGCACTGATGCGACTCCCTCCATCTTGAAGTGGTTGACCAGAAACTGATTCAACTCCCGCCAGTCGATCACCGGGCGCAAACTCCCGTCTGCCTTGGGAATCGTGAATAGCTCGCTCATGAAGCTGGATGCATGCGATGCCATATCGTGAATCGCCTCCTCTAGCAAAGTCTCCACCTCCGCATTCAGTGCCGCTGCCTGATCTGACGATATCTTGCGTGGCCTCGGCTGAGACATCTGCACAGGCGGCTCCAGCAGGTCGAGTTGCACTACCCGCACGGCCTGTAGAATCCACGGGTCCTCTGTCACCTGCTCATCCGCAAAGTGCTTCAGTCGACCGCCTAGTGGCCTCTTCCAGTCTTTCCCGGAAAGCCTCAACAGATCGCCTGATGATGGCAGCAGCAAGGGCTCGTGTGTCAGCTGAGCTGGCAGGGCTTCGACGAGTGACCGAGGAAGCACCTCCTCTAACGTCACTCCATTCCTTATCGCTTGTTGCCTCTGCCTCGAGTGCTGGCGTGAGCTGGAGAGTTCCCTGACCCTGCGTTGTACCGGAAGGCTGGCTTGTTGTACGGGCGATGGCTGCCTGGGGAACTAACACCGTACATGGCAGTCCCCACGCCTCTAAAAAACGAAGGCGGCGCGGAAGCAGCAGGCGCTCTGTCTATCAGACTAGCCGGTACCCGACCTCTCTGACGACTCGAAACGAGGTCTCTTCCTGGCACCTTTCAAGCGGGATAAAATGGACGACACCGCATGCTGAGCCTCCGCTCGTTTGGTCAGTCGTTTGAGAAGCTGCGGACCGAACAGCTCCTTGCCAACGTCGGGAAATTCCTCCGAACCCACATTGGCCAGAGCCGGTCTAGCCGGCTCAAATGCGCCGACCGTCGCCGAGCAGAAATGTAGTGGTTTGCCGATCCCAGCAGTAACAGTGATAGCTGCTCGGAGGGCCTCCCTCACCCCGGCTGCGGGCACCGTTGCGTCAGCCTAGTTGGAAGTCTCCACCAACCCGTCCATCAGGGCAGTCAGTGGGCCGGCAGCGTCCAACAGTCGAGCTTCGACGGCGTAAAGGCTCTCGTCCGTCTCCTTCTTTGCATTGACTATCTCCGTCAAGGTCTTATCCACAGACGGCGTCGTCGAAGTCGAGTGTCCGGCTTTGGGAAGCTACGCATTAGCTGGGAGCGCTCAGAGCGCGACAACGCACGCCGAAACGCACTTTCGAAGAATTCCGCCGTCTCTTGGCCGACCGGCCGTGGCGTTCGCTCAGGCCAGACTCTGAGGCTGGTCCGGCGATTTGAAACTTGTGTTGGCCAGAGACCCCCCCCCCCCACACACACACACACACGGACACACACCAGGGGCATTAGAAGAGCAACCTCCTTGGCTCTCCCGCCCTCGCCCAACCTCGTCTGCGGACAGAGGCCACTGGTCTTCAACCACCGCATGTCCGTCATGGTTCTATCACGAGGAAGAACTGGCATGATGAAGTTCAGACGTGGCTCAGGCCCACGACGTTCAAACGCTTCTAGCCGCTGCACTACTGGGGCAAGCGCCGTTGCCACAGCCTGTGACAACATTCCAGCGAAATCGTCCATCATTTCGAGAAAAAAAACTCCACTGAAGAGGACAGGAAAATTTTCGTACACTACACTTGGTTGAGCAAAGACTCAAGGCGGGAATGAGAAGGGAGCATGCGTAATAAAAGCAAAAATGGCTACAAAGTTGCTGATGATAAAGGTTGGGCATAGGCAATACACTGTTATATCGAGCTCGACGCTCCGATATGCAACTTTGCCATGACATGCCTATATAGATATACCATGCGCTTCGCCATGGGATGCATGCCTGTGTATAGAACCACCATGAACTTTCCCATGACATGCCTGTGTGCTGATCTCCCACAACCTTCGCCATAATATGCCAATGTATAGATCTATGAGCTTGTCCATGGCATGCCTGTGTATAGATCTACGAGATTAGCCGTGGCGTGCCTGTATATACATGTAGATCCATGAACTTATCAATGACATGCCCACTCTGCTTCCTTGTGCCGAGTTCACACCACATAGAACCAAGTAACAACCGTTTGAAGATAATGACACCGGTGCCTACATGTATGTATAAAAGTTTCCCTTCACGCACACTTGCCAGACGTATTCGAAAAGCTATGATTTCATTGATTTTGATGAATTCATGCTGGGAACTGTTTTCCAAAAATCGAATTGATTTCAGTGAAGCCAAAATCGTATGCATCAGGCAGCCTGAATCACCAATTTCATTGAATTCCGGGTGCGTGTTGTTTCCATGTCGGGCGGTCAACGCTTGAAGCCAAGGTTAGGGCGTCGCCATGAGAATGGTTGGAAAGACTCCTTGAAGCATCATATTCCCAGTTACCACAGCAAGTTGTTTATCTAGAGCTGCTGGAAGAGTCCCACGAAACCATCTACATTCAGGGAAATCAATGAGATAATCATAATATTTTTAGGAACGATCCTATTGCGCTGGCTATCACGGGATATGGGAAGAGGTCTTCAAATCGTAGTAAGATCAAGTCAGACCCTGACCGGGCAGACGAATTGCACGCTTTCTAGCTGGGGTTGGCGGATTCATCCGCGGACCATCGATCGAAGCCGGCGTGATCCCGCGCACTCGGCCTTCCGTACCTTGTGCAGCGTACTAGCGTGATGTCTGATCTGGTGGTTTGAAAGGAGGAGAGCATGGTTGGGGATACGGGGCTTTCCCCAATCTAGCACCGGGAAGTCAAGTTACCTGGCATTCGTTATCGCGCAGCGATCGATCGGCGCGGCGCATGCGCTTCGGGCTGTGCCAAAGCGATTGCCTCGAACTTTCATTCACACACTCGCTACTGATCTCCGCCTCGTCACACTTCAAGTTGTAGCGTCTCGAGGTGAGAGAATGACCAAAGGCCTGGTAACGCGTTACGGTAGCAGGTGAACGTCGATTCTGAAAACGGCTGGGTTGCTGTTATTCTGCTGACTCCCGACAGCGTTGTCACGGAAGTCCACGCGCATCGCAGCATCGACGCCGCTGTTTACTCTAGGCGAGCACATCAGTCTGTCTGCCTAAGCTTTAAGGGTGCAGATTAGTTGCCATTTTCGAGGTCGAGTCGTCACGACGAAGAGTCGCTACAAGCAGGCTGCGGCTGGCCTTCAAGTTGACAACTGCGTCTTGCAGCTGTCCGACTCAGCTGACCCAACTCAGAGGATCGACTATATCGCAAGGTAAGTGCCAAAGATGGCTTATTTTCGTATTTTTCGTACTTGCCGCCTTGTTTACGCAACGATGAAACTTGCAACTACCTGACACCTAGGAAAGGAATAACTTTTGCATCATGTGTGTTTGAATCGATGACAGCATGTGGCACATCAGTTAGTGTGTTGTATGTCACGTTTTCTCCAGCGCAAAGTATCGACACGTTTCGGCAAGGTTACCCTTGTCACCGCCAGGATGAATAATTATTGTGTTGGGAAGATAAGGCTAGAGCAAACCACACTTAAGGTTAACCTAGCAAGAAGTCTACGCTTTGAGCTGGTGGAACGGGGCTAAAGCGCTCGATATTGAAAGTGTAAGGTCTAGCTGAGCTGGAGTTCAATTTCGACCCGGCGGCGCCCACTCAGGTGTAGTTGCACTTCGCATCGCGTTCATAACCGACCGCTATGCTTGGGATCAAGCTGGCCTTTTCTCCCCGCGTGATGTGACTGATACTGGCTTGGTTGTGACTGTCACTTAGCTTGGATTTTGAAAAAGGCTTAGGGGCCAGATCAGTTCCTCCCTCCCAGGCACACTGTCACATCTGTTGATTGCATGACTGGCCTTCCAGCCATGCAACAGCGATAAATGATTGGGTCCTCAGCTAAGAGGGCGGGCGAGGCATTGACAAGCGCTGGTATGTCCTTGAAATAAAGAAGGAAAAAGCAACGGTCCCAGGACACAGCCTTGAGGGACACCAGATGTGATTGTCAGAGAAGACGGCACAGCTCTATCAACCTTTGATCAAAGATCATTTAAGGAAGCTCATACTCCGTGCCGAGACCGGGACTCGAACCTGCGGCACCCGCAAATCGCCTCGCAGACGAGAGTCGCCTTACTGTTCACCATGCCATCACGTCATCCCTTTTAAATAATAATAATAATAATAATGAAAATAATAATGTATGTTTAACGTGCATTGGCCAAATAGCCAAGGGCTAATCGAGGACTAATCGAGGGCTTCTGCACGGTGCGGCAACAACCATGGGCGGATTTGAACCCGCAACCATTCGCGTGTAAAGCGACTGCATAACCACTGCGCCACGGAGGTTTAAACGGATGGGTAATGGCGAAGTTTCAAGGTCAGGCTCCCGTCCACACGGTAGTCCATGGTCTGGTAGGTGGAAGGAGTGAGGGAACACCGGACGGTTAGCACGTACAACGTGGTTCGAACTGATTGGTCCTCCAAAAGAAACGGTCAAAGTCGAGCTACTGTGGTCAGGTTGGAAAGGAGAGATGTGACCGCACGGAAGAAATAAATTGTTTGAAGAAAATTTAATGAAGTGTAAACTCCATTCCGAGACTGGGACTCGAAACTGTGGCACCAAGTCGCCGAGGCAATATGGTGCCACAGGTTCTCAGCAAGGAGTATAAGCTTCAATAAATTTTCTTCGATCAATTCATTTCCTCCATGCAGTCACATCTCTTCTTTCCATCCTGACCACGCTAGCTCGACTTTGACCTTTTCTTTTAGAGGACCAATCAATTCGAAGCACGTTGTATGTCCTAGCCGTCCAGTGTTCCCTCGCTACTATCATCTTCCAGACTACAAACTACCGTGTGAACAGGATAGCCTGTCCTTGAAACTGTGCCATTGTCCATCCTTTCTAAGGAATAATGTGATAGCGTAATGGGTAGTAAGGCGACTCTCGTCTGCTAGGTGATTTTGTGCTGCAGGTTCGAGTTCTGGTCTTGGCACGAAGTATGAAGTTCATTAAATTTTCTTCGATTAATTTATTTGCTCTATCCGGTCACATCTCTTCTTTACGTCCATCGACCTTTGTCTGGATGTCTTAGGCCAACCGGTACAAGCTTTCCTGCCGGATGAAATTTGTGGTGGATGAATTTTGGAAGCTCTTAAATTCCTGGTGGTAGAGGTAGGGGGAATTTGGAATGAATTTACTATCCATGGCTGGTTTACACCCCTAAACAAAGGAAACCGCCTTCTTTTCCCCAAATGAAAGCCCCAGGAGTGGGAGAGGAGCGCAGAAAGAGAAAAATCCCTGTCAAAAGAGTTCAAAATGGCCAGAAAGCTGGCAGCTGTTGGCCTAAGGTGGTGCTCAGATGGCCCGGGGTGGCTGGTTGGCCATTTCAGCGTAGTGCCAGCAACACTGTTGTCTGCCCGGGCTGACGGAGGAGAACCGAATGATCGACTCGGTCAAACACATCTGTGGGCAGCATCCAAAAACATAGTGTGGATACAGTTCTTGTGATACAATACAGAATGCCGACCCTGTATTGCAGACAACAATTGCCAATCAGCCAATCTCCCCTTCAAGAATCCGAACTGCTTGTCGGGTAGTTTGCCATTGTCAAAGCAGAAGGAAGTAATCTGCTTGTGAACAAGACACTCGGACACTTCAGACATGGATGACTTCCGACACGGATGACTTCAGACACGGATGCACAGCTCAAGAGAGCAATTGGTCTGTATAAAGAAGGCACAGAGGCATCTTTCCCAGGCTTTAGAAATGGCGATAGTATGGCAGATTTCCAAGATGCCGGAAACAATTCTGGGAGCCAGCAGCTGAAGATGACGGTAATTAAGGTGTTGGCTGACTCCACAAAGCCCTAGTTTGAGTTGCTCATTCGTAACGCAATCCGAACGAGGGCTTTGTGAGAGGTCAACTTCTTGAGCTCAGTGGCCACATTTGAAGCAAAGATTTATCCAAATTCACGTAGGAGATTGTGACCAGGCATCACTGGAAGAGCAAAGGATCGGTGCTGAGGCCAAACATTGCTCTTGGAAGTGATTGGCCTTGTCACCTTATGCCTGTCAGTGACTGGCACACCTCCTCGGACCGGCAAAAGAGTGTGGTTCATGTATATACCTCCCTGGCCACCAAGAAAAAGATAATGGCCGCGCACTTTCATGAAATTTCAGAGAAACCCAAACCTTAAGTTCATAATGGTGAAAAATAAGAAAGGGAGCAGTTGAACAGCACTGGCAGGAAAAGAATGGTAGAGTAGAAAAGCAACAGTTCACCACCGGGGCCTCGTTAGGCTAAGAGAAGAGAGACTGCAGGAGAAAGCCAGAGTGAAATCTGTGCATTAATTGTTAATATGACGGGATGTTAACTTTGACCTTTTGAGACTGAGACACTTTCTGCATCGCTGCATGGTCAAGCAGTGAGGTGGATTCTTTGATAAGACGAGACAATGACAGTGTATGAACGGTAAGTAGTTTGGTGATACTTTATTTTGGCCAGGATGGCCTGAAACAAAGGCATGCTAGCAGAGGTACTGTCTGATAGAAACATGGAGAAGGTAATGTGCTGGATTTTCACTGAAGCGGTTTGCTTAGATGGGTGTCACGGCTGGAAAAAATTGTGAAATTTCACTTCATTATTCTGCTGAATGGTTTGACAGCTTCAGGCTTGGGAAAACGATTCTCACTGGATCATTGTTGTTACCGTCGAGAGTAATAGCAAGCCAAACACTCTTTACGGAACCAGCAGATGGTGCTGGACAGCTCTTTGATCCGGTAGAAATTCCATTGAAAGTGGTAAGCCAGCTCCCTCACACTACTTATGGTAAGTCGCGTCGAGCGGTTGCATCATGAGCCGCGTCTGTCACTGGAAACCAGGAGAGACCTGGTCTCTGAAAGGTACAGTCAGAGAATGTTCAACAAAGACTGGGTTCAGACTGATGTTTTGAAATGAATACTCAGATGTGGTAGGCAAAATGTCAGGCGATTTTCCGTCTGGAAGAGAGCCAACCAGCCCTTGGGGTGTTCTCTAGTCTAATCAGCTGAAGACGGACAGGTGTTCAACTGAAATGCCAAGTGAATCGAAGCGTGGGCAGAAGAATGAACCTGGAGGACCAAGAATTTTCGTCATGACCAATGCTGTCCCCGATGTTTCTCAGTTTCTCTCTAAAGGGCGCTGCATCAACATTTGTAATACAGTTCTGTCATCATTCAGTTACAGCTTGTGCTGCCTTCCTTACATGTGTTGAAGCTCTGGTTATGCTTGAGCTGGATGACCAATGCTGCTGCAGCTTACTTGATGGCGCTCTTTATGCCGTTCCTGAGAGGAAGTGTGATTCAGTGTATACTCAGATTGGTCTCCACACACCCGATTACTGTTAGCTGATAAGATCATGCTGCCGATTCCGTAAATCGGCTGAGAAATGCACATCCAAAAATAACTGACCAATACCCGCAGGTTTTGACCAGAGATCTGGTCAAAAGGAAAAGAATTTTTCCAGCCTTAAACGCCTATCATGGCCTGCCCTGCTTGAAAACATTTAGTTGAGGTCACGACGCTAGGTCATAAAAAAAGTTAGCAGTTCGAGCTCTGAATTTCTCCGAAGCAAGTGTCTACACACATTCAAGAACAGTATGCTGCTGCAAGTAACACAAGTCACCCATACAGTGCTGTGTGTAGCGATTGATACTGGAGGAATTTGCTTTTCTTCAGTCATATCACTGATCTGAGCTGGTGTGCCTTTCTTTCCACAGAATCAATGTTGATTTATCTGTCTCACTCTTCTCCCAATCCTCCCCTCCTGAAAAAGGAAATATCCCTTTCACCTACAATCTCTTTTCTTTTATTCCAGTCTTCCATAGCCTTTCTTTCACAATCTTTCTTTCTCCTCTTTCTTCCTCCTTTTGTCCCACCTCGGCAACGCCCTTCCTTCCTCTTCTCTAGGGTAAGAGCTCTTTCCTCTCTCCTCTCCCCTGCTTCTCCCCTTGCCAGCCTTTCTTCACCCTTTACTAAGCTGTTTCATCGCCTCTCTGCCCACTCCGCCCAACCCTTCCCTCCTCCTACTGCTGCCCCTCAGTCCTGGGTTTTGATTCACTCGCTTTACCAGACCAGGCCACCTCTCTTAAAATCCTTTCTCTTCCTACGCCACTCCTTCCAGCTTTTGCCTTCTCCTCTATATACTTCACCTTCCTTTCAGCCTCCCTTGTGTTGTTCCTTTCCTTTATTTTTGCACTGTACTGCAGGCTTTCACCACAAAGGAATATGGCAAATGAGGGGGAAGTGATGCCTTTCGTGCTCATCTTTATACTTTTTTTTGTACCCTTTACTCAAATTGTATTATACGCAAATTTGGCAACGCTCGATGACAAAGTGTCACAACATTCCATCTCCTTCATCCAAAAGTTTGATGCCCTTGAAAGCAAAATGTCACAATCCAATACTACCGTGCAGTCTCTCATTGAAATGCTAGTCAAACTGGAGGGCCAAATGTTACGAGACAGGCTCGAAGGCCAAATGTCACGAGACAGGCTCGAAGGACAAATGTCACGGCTTGAACCATTGATGAGAGCATTGAACCCAACGACACAGTTGGTGGCAGGTGTCGAAAACATGGCGAATGACATCATAAGCCAGGACAAGAATCACCTTTCTGTCTCAGCATCTCGGCCAGTCATGAAGCTGGTTGGGACTTGCAGTGTGAAAACAGAAAGGGACCCCATACTGCGAGCAATGAGGATTGCGTCGAAGAAATGTGTAGCTTGTGCTCCGCATGGTATGTCACACATCTCAACAGCATTGGCAAGGTTTGATTCGAGCCTGAAGCTGCCATCACTCGGCGAAGTTGAAACCAAGGAGATTTGCAATGATGATTGCTCTAGTGTCACACTGGAGATCCGTATTTCCGGCAAGGACAGAGTCAAGTATGGCAGCTTGTCACCATCTCAAAGAAGCTTGAACATCAACTTTTCCTGCAGCTGGCTTGATGAGCAAGTGGTGCACAGCCACACGGTCGAGGTTCTTCCCAGACTCACTCCAGCGATAGACCTTGGCACACACAACATCTGTGCAGCAGTGGTAAAGGAAAACTATATACCAGAGCTGATCGACCTGACACCGGAAGAGGCTGGCGACTGCATCTCTTCTGCTCCATGGATTTGCGATGGCAGGATTGACATCGATCAGAAGGCATCACGTGAAGGCTGCTCTCGGGTGTTTGATCTAAAACGAAAAGTGGGCAAGTTCTGCGATCTGACAGAAAGCGTTGGCTCCTCTGAGGCGCCATTGACATGTAGGGGCGAGCCGATGTGTCCCAAAACTACAATGGTGAAATTTAACTGCAGCTGCAGCAGCAGCACACAGTGCCAGATGGAGACAGAGCTCGTTCTGGCCACTGTTGCCAAAATTCTGATCAAGCGCATCAAAAAGCAAATCGGGGCAGGGCATTTCATCGGCTGGGCGTTCACATTCCCACCAGAGTTCAGAGCACATCAGAGGGGCGCATTTCTGGATGCCATTCGACTGACCGGTGAAGAGGTTGAGCTAACCACATCTGAGCCACTTGCTGCTGTAATGGCCAGCCAACACTGGCATGCTGGTACAAGTTCCACACTGGTGATGGTCCTCGACATTGGCCACGGGACCACTGGGCTACAGGTAATCAAGGTCGCCTCACAAGGAGTACCACAAGCAGTGGGAACAGGCGGTTTTGGAAACAAAGGCGGCAGAGACATAGACGTTGCCTTTGCAGACTACATCAATGAGAAACTAGAGAACTCAAGCTGCTTGTGCAAAATAACTCAGCAAGAGGCAGAGCGCTACAAAGTTGATCTAAGCAACAAGGAGACGGTGATGGTTCAAACCAAAGCAAGCCACTGCTGTGGTTCGAATGGCTGCGACCTGAATGCCTGTGACCATCATATCCAAGTGTCACGCCAGGAACTGCAGTCAGTTTGTGACAAGGTCTTCGGTCAAATACTACCAGATGAGCTGGATCGGTTTGTCAGGCGACGAATGGAAGTCTCTGACAAGCTTGACACCAACAACCACTACCTAGCAAAGTACTCCCTGTCTAACCTGAACGAAGTGTTAGTAATAGGAGGAGCTTCGCGTGCCCCATGCCTACAGCACATCATAAGGAAGTACTTTGAGGAGAGCAATGTTGGGACAGTGAATTTAACTTTCGTATCTGACACTAGCGATCCCAAAGTGATTGTGGCTAAAGGGGCTGCTGTTCAAGCGGCGTTGAAGACTGGCGTACTAAACAGGAACACGTTCAGGCAGTCAACACATAGTGCTCTTCTTGTGCGTGATTACTACAACCGTTGCTGGCAGCTTATTCCTTCTAGCCAGATGATGGGTGACGACTGGCGGCCAGCTGTGCAAATTCCCATGCTCGTGAAAGAGATATATGGGGAGCGGTGCATGGAGTTTGAGTTCTGTGAGCTAAGCCACTCGCAGGAGAGCAGCTCGGAGCCGTCTGACTCGTGTGATGTATGTGAACATGTCCAGTTGACAGAAAACCAGAAGAAATGCAGCTCCTTCATTCCCCCAGGAATACTGCAACACAACCCGTCGATCATCGAAGCAAGGCTGAAGGGCAAGGTTGAGCTGAATGGTTCTGTGTCTGTGAAAGTGGAGTCACTGTGGACAACTAACGGAAGTGAGATCATCAATGAAAGCCTGAAGATGTCGTTCATGTTCGGCTACAATGATGGGCATTTCAGTGATGAGAAGCTAGATTTCCTTCGGCGGTTAACAAATGACCTATCTGAAAGTCGTTTCCCGAAGTGCACAGAATTATCTAAAGCCATCAGTTTGGATATTGGCCGATTCTGCAAGAGGAATCCAACCGAGAGGAGTCCAACCGAGAGGAATCCAACCGAGAGGAACTCAACCGACATGGAAGGCCACAATGTAGATGGCGTGGTCAACTTCCGAGTAGTAGTGCTTTTGTCCTTTAGTTTGGGTGCTGTCTTTGTAACTATAGTTGTGTTAGCTTATCAAGTGTTGTTGTTGTTAAACTTGAGGGCTTAGATATGATGGAAATATGCTGACAGTGTCTGAAGTGGTTAGACCTGAGAGGTAGGCTGTGCAGATGACTTTGGTGTGGCATTCGGTGGGTGTATAAACCATTGCAGTGTCAAACTTGTGGCCCGAAAGGAGACTTCTTCAACACCACCGTACATTGGCATGACGTGGCCTCTGGCAGACACGACGAAGTAGACACGTGGACAGTGAAGTAAGGCCTGGCTGATCTGTGGGTCCAAGGCTTCACAGGGACCTCTTCTACTAGAAGTCAACTTGTTTGTTTCTGCCTGCTCTGCAGTTAGTTGGATTCCATATCTATGTGTTCAGAAGAATTCGACACACAACTTATATTTCCCTACCGATGGTGCCCTGTGTGTAGCTTTAGACAGTTGACATGGCCAGCACTAAGTGTCATATCACTACACTCTTCAGCACCCTGATCTGACGAAATACCTAGACTGTGTGCCAGGAGAGGCATGGCGCCTTCGTACATGTAATTTAAAGTAAATCAATTCAAGGAAAATGAGCCAAGCCATTAGAAAAAGGACAATAATGACAATTTTTAGGATTTGAGATTTGGGTATCTGAAAGGTATGACCTCGAAGAGAAGCCAGCAGAAATTTTATCACTGGATCTAGCTTCGTTTACGAGACATGACATTACTTTCTCTTGCACTGATGTAAATGGATATGCGCAATAAATTCAAACAGGATACATTCAATGATCATACACCAATGAGGCATGTAGCATCATAACATACCAACGGTTGGGTGAGAACTTAAACTAAGTCTTAAGTGTGTTCGAATGCCCCAAAAGAGGATTATATGGAGAATACGTGTCAAAGGACTGACACATACAGGCGCTAAAAGAAGTTACGCCTATTGCGGCGATGAAGACTTAACACCACATCTCCCTTTTTCAAAACCAAATGAAAATATAACGCAAGCTTTCAGGAGAAAGGGATACAACTGAAATTAGGTTTCTTAGCATTGTTTATCAGCAAATTACATGGCCGAACAGTTTGGCTTCCGAAGCATTCGACCACTTCGAGTCGCAATTGGCTCACCAGGCAGCCTTTGCTGCTGTGTGCTTTGGCTCGTTGTTAGAGGAGAGCCTTCACATCCTTCATCGAATGTTGGCTGTGTCGACTGCTTCCTGCTCAAGGTTATGTCTCTTAGCAGGCCGGTGGTGCTCTTGCACGAGAATTGATTGCAACTGTTTCAGATGGTACTGGATAGCTGCACAACTCCTCATCAGAGGCTTCGTATCCATCTGGCTCAAGCACATGCAAAGGTACAGGTTCATATCTCCGGAAGTTTCCTGAATGGTAGAAAGGAAGTAATGGCTGGAGACGAAACAATGTGTCCTGACTCATCATGGTCTTGCAAGTGCACTGCACGTCTGGGCTCTAAGAGTGGCTGACTGGCTGGCTTGTGGTTCCAAGGGGGTTGAACGGTTTGGTGAAAATAGCGTTAACACCATCGAACCGCTTGTTAAAACGCCATTTTTCGACCCCTTTTACGTTTTCTGAGAAGACGCAAACTTATATGATCCTCACAGATAAGTCAAAAGTTGCGCAAGGTGGTATAAGCTCCGAAAAACATTGCTTCACCTGAAGGAAATGATGATTTCTCGTAAGCCAAGCCTAACGTTTTTTGGCCAATTCCCACGATTTGGCGACAAAAATACCTAAAGTTATGCTCAAGGTATCAAAGAAAACAGAAAACAGAAAACAGAGAACATTGGTTCAAGATCCAAAAAGGGTGCAGCGATTTTTATAACTGAAAATGAAAGATTCCATTTTTTAAGGGTGGTGGAGTGTAAGGTGTCGAAATGGTTCGATGCGCACTTTTTTCACCACCGGAACCCAATTTTCGAGTGAGCTAGATTCACCAACGAGGTCAACATCCAGGTGAGAGTGTTGACCAGTTCGTCACACCTCTCCAGACGCTGGCAGAGCATTGTGAGTAAGACAAACTTAAGAACATATATGACATGACACCTATTCGAAAGGTTTCGCACTCGAGACCGGGGTGAAAAAGGCGCGTCAAAGTGAGGCAGTAAAAGAACAGCAAGTGACCATACGCAACGAAGAAACAGCAGCGACCAGTCTACGCAGCGGAGTCGTGACAGGGGATAGCGTTGAAGAATCCATTGCAGCCGATAGCGTACAGAACAGCGCAAGACATCGAATCGACCTCAGCTGCAGCAGTCGCCAGGGGGTAATTTCAAGGCCTACATGTAAGTGGTGTGGTAAGGTCAAACACCCTCGAGAGCACTGTCCAGCGAAAGATGTCACTTGCGCTAGCGGGAAGAGAGGCCATTACGAGCGGGTATGCAAGACTTCATCCCGTGGTGGTTCCCGCCCCAATCGTGTCGATACCGTGTTCTCAGAGGAGCTGAGAAAAGCCATCCAGGCAAAGCTCATTCTGTGTTTTTGAAGACATGTATGTAACATCTGCAATCAAGGTTGAAGAAAATGGAAAAAGGAAAAAAAGGATCTTTTGGTTTGGTTTGCAGAAAGAAAACAAAACTTTCAAACACTGCGCGTAACGCCAGGCGATTGTTCATTGAACCATTCCCTAAACATCGCTAGAAAACTTTACACAGCGAATACTTCAAGGAAAGCAAACACCCGAATAAACAAACAACGAAGACATAATCATTCACTTACTAGCCTTTGCTGGGGATGATAAATGCTCTTGCAGAGTCTTATCATATCGAGACATCAGGCGAAAACAACTCATGACTTTGCCTGTATTGCTTCTCTCAGCTCCTCAGATTCAGACTTTTCCGCTAAAATCCCAGCACTGGCGAGCTCCGTCGCGTCATCCTCAGCGCCCTAGGTGTGAAACTGGAACGCATCACCCGCGCACAGTCCATCAGTGCGGACGTGCGTGCCTGTCGTGGCATACTCACATTCGAAAGCCAGCGCTTGCGCTTTCAGCTGCATGCTTGACTCGATCAGGCGGCCCGGGCCGGGCCTTTCCGACGGTGTTGGCACATCCGGTCCGTCCGGTGGGATGACAAAGAGAGCGAGGTGGACTTTGTGCAACTGAATTTTTGTCACCGAAGTAGTGTACGCTGGCCGGTCGCATTGCG
>JAOWAR010158645.1:0-10663 GCA_028571005.1 Clathrina lutea
ATTATTAGGACAAGCTCTGGGTGATCGTGGATGAAGGTCACCACTTCCTCTTGGTCGGCAGGACTCAGCTCTAACTCTCGGGGTCACACGTTACCGCCCGGAAACAGCTTGTTCGGGCTCGATGCCTCGATGGGCGCCGGGGTGTCAGGCCGCTGCGAGATGTAAAACCTTTCGCTCGCATAAAAGATGGCCGAGTTGGCGGCAACTTATGGAGCTCCTCAGTTAGGCGCTACGAGTAGTCCACGACGGAAGGACAGGCAATGAGAACAGCTTTCCACAACAACAAAGAAATCTTCACCAACTCTGGCAAGCGTGACAGAGAGAGAAAGAAAGAAAAAAAAATTCGACAGACGAACCGGGCATCGACCCCGGGTAGGTGGATTTCTGTTCCAATGCTCTACCGACTGAGCTATCGGGCCGATCCGCTAACCACCGAGATTTAGTCTCGTTCTCTCTTTCTGACACTTTAGTTTAATCATATTGTGTACGATTCGGCTTCAGATTTGAAGAACAGCGCAGGCTTCCTCTTCCTCAAGATAGGTACATCTATTTGTCGTCTTTTCAAAGGTTTGTCTAGGCTCTTGGCCTTTGCTTTGCAATCAGCAGCTCATGTCGTTCTCTACTGTTTATAAAAACTTATTATCGAGAGCGACCGAGGTAGTACGACCTTGGCCTTTATGAGAAGAAACAGTGCCTCTTTGACTATCCGAATGTGAATGAATCGATCGCGTGATACCGTGGAGGTAATCCGTTCGTGCCGGCAGCATTCATCCGTAGATCTACTTGCGATTTGTCGAACCGTGTGCTTCGCCGCTAGATCGAGCCTCTGTGTATGCGGTCTACCCAACAGCAAATGTTCCCGCGACGGCGTAGTCATCTCATGGCCATAGCTGATATACGGCATGGGCTCCCGGCCAAAATTTTTCAAGTATTTTTTCAGACAGTTTCATTTATGACCGAAGATCAGAGTTAGGCTGCAGCCACACTAGGTACAAAATCACGTATAAGTCACATTTTCATGAAAGTTGTCAAGGATACGCGCAGGAATCGTCAACATGGCTTATATGTCCTCAGCAAGTCCCACACCCCTGTAGAAAACTACGTTTTCACGTTTTCACGTTTTGGGATCGCGCGCTCTTGGCCCGCTGTAGGTCTTGTTTTGAATTCCGGCCGACCTTTTCTTTCCCCTCTCAATCAGGTTGACGACGGATTGATCGTGCTGCGATGCCGAGGAATGTGTTTAGCGAAGAGCTTGAGGAAAAGCTCATCGAGCTTTGGGCATCCTATCAGAGGAACAAACAATGGATGATGAAGAAGCAGACTTTGAAAGAGAAGGAATTTACGGAGGCGCTCAATGCGTAAGCTCGCGAGCTGTCTGGAGATGAATGTGCCGAGCTGAGCAATGCCGTTCTCCACAACAAAATCGACAACATCCAGGTGAAGGCCCGGAAAAATTACAAAAGGTGCAAAAATTGACGAGCACGGGCTCTGCTATCGCAGATGCTGGATCAGACGATGCGTATGAGCTTGAAGGCGCCTATGGCAACTGGACGAACTTCAGGGTTTGGCATTCTCTTTTTCGCGATGTGCCTGGAAAGACCAAAGAGTTGCCATACGGCGGCGAGACATTCGTGCCATTTCCTGGTCTAGCTTCTTTCTCCACTCCCCAAGCCACGCACATCGATGTACTATTGATGAACTACTGCTAGTACTGAACTTTGGTGAACTACGTTGGTAACCTTGGTAACGCGTGCAGAGAAACGTTCCGTATACGCCGGAAGTAGTGCCGTGTGGACGCCCACCCGCATATATATATTATGAGAACGCACACTCAATTTTGTACTTGATTTTTCACGTAGTGTGTTTGCAGCCTTACATCCTCGAAACGACGTACTTCAGCAGAATCCAGCCATATGCATTATATCTCAACGTTTATCCCTGACACTGATACATACACGCACGCTCAGAGAGAGGGAGAGAGAGAGAGAGAGAGAGAGAGAGAGAGAGAGAGAGAGAGAGAGGGACAGGGAGAAAGGGCGGGGGGTTGGCGGAGAGAAATTCCCACATGCACACATGGGCAGAAACGAGGTTCAAGCGGAGTTTGCAGCAGCTAGACACGTGGCTCAGTCAGGCTCACCTCAATTGTACAGGCACAAAGGTGAATGAGCACAGAAAAGATATTACGGATGTAACTAGCTGAGTGGTCTCGGTGGCACGTTTCCAGTTCTCTGTAAATATTTCCTCAATTCTACTGGCGGAGGAAGAATGAGGTAATAGTATCTGCACTAACTTGAAGAGGAGGGAAGAAACAAATAAAAACAAAAAGAATGTTTTACCACCACGTGTGTTTAGAATAAAGTCTTCATAGGATTACAATGATAATGATAGCAACTTGTACAAGAATAGCAACAACAATAAAGGATGTGCTATTCTGATCAGGAAAAATGTCAGTTTAGGAATTCAAAGTTCATTCAACGTGCATTATCCATGCTCTGTGAGCTTTATCTGAAGCTGTTCATAGAGGTATGACTGTTCTAGCTGCGGACTTGCACAACTTCCCAATCACTTGATGGAGAGGAACTATCTGACAGGAGCTACATGAACCACTGCATAGTGAAGACAAAAAAAGAAGATCACAGTTAAATTTTCGTCTCACTTTTACAGAAGAAAGTGTGCATGGGTTTGTTTGTGGAGATAGACGTTGAGACAGGACTTTGGCACAGGAGCATTCTACCCTCCATCATCTTTTCATGCAGTTTTCCATTCAATCTGTGGTTCCTCCAAGTTTGGCCTTGGACGGTAGATTTTTTTAGGCCCATACATTGATGGCTCTTTCATTTCTACACTACGCCATGGGCTGCAGAAGTGGGACACTTAGGCCAAGGCTTCAATTCATGTGGCCGGCGTTTCCTACATTCCAAAGGTGACCACGTGTGTGCACATAAGGGTGGTAAGCCCATTAAGGTAACCATAAGCTGAAGACGAGTCTGTAGACGAAAATTGAGAAAGCTCGGGCTACTCCTTAGGCTCCAAATTTTGACGCTAGATAAGGGCATACATCCATCCCCATTTCAAAGGGTGTAGGGTGTTTGGACGAAGTATAGGTCATGCACAGTTCACAGAGTGTATGGCGTCTTGAATTAGGTATACGTACATGCACAGTTCATAGAGTGTTTGGCGTCTTCGTCTAGGTCTACATGCATCCACATTTCGTTGAGGGTATAGCGTCTTGGACTAGGTATACATAGATCCACCTATGTCTGGTGTGAGTCCTTGACGGTCTTGTCTCCTGTGAGTGTAGCATGGTCGCCTCCTGTGTGAGTGTTGCATGGTCGTGTCTCGTGTGAGTGTAGGATGGTCATTCCTGTGAGTGTTGCATTGATGTCTCGGGTGTGAGTGTTGCACGATCATGTCTAGTGTGGGTGTAGCTTTTTCTTGCCTTGTATGAGTGTAGCATGGTCCTCTCTGGTGTGAGTTTAGCATGGTCGTATCGGTTGCGGTTGTTGCATAGTCATGTCAGGTGTGAGTGTGACATGGTCGTGTCATGTGTGAGGGTTGAATGGTCGTGTCTGGCGTGAGTGTACCAAGGTGGTGTTTGGTGTGAGTGTTGCATCGTCGTGTCTGGAGTGAGCAATGAATGGTGGTGTCTGGTGTGAATGTACCATGGTGTTGTTTGGTTTGAGGGTTTCATTGTCATTTCTGATGTGAGTGTTGCATTGTCATTTCCGGTACGAGTGTAGGATGGTTGGGTTTGGTGTGAGTGTAGCATGGTTATGTCTTGTATGAGTGTTGCTTGGTAGTGCCTGGTGTGAGTGTTGCATGTTCGTATGTGGTTATGAGTGTAGCATGGTCATGTCTTGTGAGAGTGTAGTATCCTTGTGTGTGGTGTTAGTGGTGAAAAGTTGCGTCTAGTGTGAGTGTAGCATGGTGGTCTCTGGTGTGAGTGTAGCATAGCCCTGCCTAGTGGGAGTGATGCATGGTCGTATCTGGTGTGATTTTCGAATCGTCAAGGCTGGTGTGAGTGTAGCATGGTCGTGTCAGGTGTGAGTGTTGCATGGCCTTGTCTGGTGTGGGTGTAGCATTGTCATCTCTGGTGTGAGTGTAGCATGGTCATGTGTGGTGTTAGTGTAGCATGGCCATGCCTGGTGTGAGTGTAGCGTTCTTGGGTTTGGTGTTAGTCTAGCATCCTCGTGCCTGGTGTGTGTGAAGCATGGTCGTGTCTGGTGTGAGTGTTGCCTGATAATTTCTGGTGTGAATGTTGCGAAGTCAAGCCCAGTGTCTGTGTAGCATGGTCGTGTCTGGTCTCAGTGTTCGATGGTCATGTCTGGTGTTAGTGTTGCATGGTTTTATTTGGTGTGTCTGTAGCATGGTCGTGTCTGTTGTGAGTGTAGCATGGTAATGTCTGGTGTGAGTTTAACATGGTCATTTGTGATGTTAGATTTGGATGGTTGTGTCTTGTGTGAGAGTAGCATGCTTGGGTCCAGTGTGAGCGTTGCATGGTCCTCTCTGGTGAGTTTGTAGGAATGTCAGTTCTCGTGGAAGTCTTCCACGGTCAAGTTTTGTGTGAGTGTTGCATGGACGTCTCGGGTGTGAGTGTTGCGTCGTGGTGTCTGGTGTGAGTGTAGCATGGTCGGGTTTGGTGTGAGTATAGCATGGTGATGTTTGTTGTGAGTGTAGCATGGTCAAATCTGGTGTTAGTTTAGTATAGTCGTGACTGGTGTAGGTGTTTCATGGTAATGTGAGAGTGTACCAAGGTCGTGTCCAGTGTGAGTGTTGAATGGTCGTCTTAGGTGTGAGTGCAGGATG
This sequence comes from Clathrina lutea, assembly GCA_028571005.1. Lineage (NCBI taxonomy): Eukaryota > Metazoa > Porifera > Calcarea > Clathrinida > Clathrinidae > Clathrina > Clathrina lutea. Next base: position 4,807 of record JAOWAR010158645.1, read on the forward strand.
GTCATTCGTCGTGGGAGTGTTGCACGGTCAAGTCTTGTGTGAGTGTAGCACGGTGATGTTTGGTGTGAGTGCAGCAATGTCATGCCTGGTGTTAGTGAAGCATGGTCGTGTCTGGTGTGAGTGTCACCTAGTTGTTTTCTGGTGGCCGCGTAGCAAGTATCACGTCATGTGTGAGTGTTGCTTAGTAGTGTTTGGTGTGAATGTTGCATCGTCGTGTCTGGTATCAGTGTAGCATGGTGGTGTATGGTCTAAGTGTTGAATGGTCATGTCTGGGTTCAGTGTTGCATGGTCTTGGCTTGTGCGAGTGTGGCATTGGCGTGTCTGTGGGGAGTGTAGCACGGTTATGTCTGGTGTGAGTGTAGAATGGTCGTGTGGAGTGTGACTGTTGGATGGTCGTGTCGGGCGTGAGTGTAGGATGGTCTTGTCCGATTTGAGTGTTGCATGGTCGTGCCTGGTGTGAGTGTAGGATGTTAATTCGTCATGAAAGTATTGCACGGTCAAGGTTAGTGTGAAGGTTGCATGGACCTCTCGGGTGTGAGCGTTGTATCGACGAGTGTGAATTGCGTGTAGCAAGTTCGTGTCTGGTTTGAGTGTCCCATGGTCGTGTCTAGTGTGAGCGTTGCCTGGTCGTGTCTGGTGTGATTCTTAAATGGTCGTGTCTGATGTGAGTTTAGCATGTTGATTTCTGATGTGACGGTTCAACAGTTTTGTCTTGTGTGAGTGTTGCATGGTCGTGTCTGTTGTGTATGTTGCACGGTCATGTCTGCTGTGAGTGTTGTATGGTCGAGTCTGGTGTGAGTGTTGAATGGTCATGCCCGGTGTAAGTGTACCATGGTGATGTTTGGCGTGAGGGCTTCATGGTCATGTCTGTTGTGAGTGTTGTATCGTCGTGTGTGGTCTTAGTGTACCATTGTACACCTTGGTGATGTTTTGTGTGAGTGTAGTATCATCATGACTGGTGTGAGTGTTGTATGGTCGTGTTTGCTGTGAGCGTTGCATGGTCATGTGTGGTGTGAGTGTTGCATGGCCATGTCTGGTGTGAGCGTAGCATGGTCGGGCCTGGTGTGAGTTTAGCATGATCATGTCTCGTGTGAGTGTAGAATGGCTATGTCTGATTTGAGTGTTGCATGTTCCTGTCAGGTGTGAGTGTAGCATGGTCATGTTTGGTGTGAGTGTAGCATCCTTGTGTCTGGTATGAGTGTTGATTTGTCGTGTCTGGTGTGACTGTAGCATGGTCGTGCCTGGTACGAGTGTAGCATGCTGTTGTCTGGTAATAACGTTGCATGTTCGTGTCTGCTGTGAGTTTTCCATGGTCGTGTCTGGTATGAAATTTCCATGGTCTTTTCTGGTGTAAAAGTAGCATGGTCGTGTCGGAGGTGAGTGTTGCATGGTCATGTATGGTGTGAGTGTTGAAGGTCATGTCTGGTGTGAGTGTTGCATGGTCGTGTCATGTGTGAGTGTTGCATGGTAGTGTCTGGTCTGAATGTTGTGGGGTCGGGTCTGGTGTCATTGTAGCATGGTGGTGTCTGGTCTCAGCTTAAAATGGCCATGTCTGGTGTTGCATGGTCATGTCTAGTGTGAGTGTAGGCTGGTCGTGTCTAGTGTGAGTGTTTCACGGTAATGTCTAGTGTGAGCGTAGCATCGTGTCTGGTGTGAGTGGTCGAAGGTTGTGTCTTGTATGAGTGTAGCATGGTTGTGTCCAGTGTGGGAGTTGCATGGTCGTCTCTGGTGTGAGTATAGGATGGTGATTCCTCGTAGTAGTGTTGCACGGTCAAGTCTGGTGTGAGTGTAGCATGGTCTGCTTTGGTGTGTGTGTAGCATGGTGATGTTTGGTGTGAGTGTTTCCTGGTCATGTCTGGTGTTAGTGAAGCATGGTGGTGTCTGGTGTGGGTGTTGCATGGTCATGTCTGGTGTTATTTTGGGATGGTTGTGTCTGGTGTGAGTTTAGCATTGTCGTCTCCAGTGTGAGTGTTGCACGGACGTCTCTGGTGGGAGTACAGGATGGGCATTCCTCGTGGGAGTGTTGCACGGTCAAGTCAGGTGTGAGGATTGAATGGACAACTCGGGTGTGAGTGATGCATGGTTGTGTCTGGTGTGAATGTAGCATGATCGGCTTTGCTGTGACTATACCATGGTGATGTTTCGTGTGAGTGTTGCATGGTCATGTCTGGTGTTAGTGAAGCATGGTCGTGTCTGGTGTGGGTTTTGGATGGTCGTGTCTGGTGTGAGTTTAGCATCGTCGTGTCTAATGTGAGTGTTGCAAGGACGTCTCTGGTGTGAGTGTAGGATGGGCATTCCTCATGGGAGTGTTGCACGGTCAAGTCTGGTGTGAGCATTGAATGGACAAATCAGGTGTGAGTGTAGCATGGTGATGTCTGGTGTGAATGTACCATGATCGTATCTGGTGTGGGTCTTGGATGGACGTTTGTGGGGTGAGTGTAGGATGGGCATTCCTCGTGGGAGTGTTGCACGGTCAAGTCTGGTGTGAGTGTTGCATGGACGTCTCGGGTGTGAGTAACGCATGGTCGTGTCTGGTGTGAATGTAGCATGGTCGACTTTGGTGTGACTGCAGCAGGGTGATGTTTGGTGTGAGTGTAGCATGGTCATGTCTGGTGTTAGTGAAGCATGGTCGTGGGTTGTGTGAGTGTTGAATGGTCATGTCTGGTGTGAGTGTTGCTTGGTGGTGTCTGGTGTCAGTGTTGCATGGTCGTGTCTGCTGTGAGTGTAGCATGTTAGTGTCTGGGGTGGATGTTGCAGGGTTGTGTCTGGTGTCATTGTAGCATTGTCGTGTCTACTTTCAGTGTTTATTGGACATGTCTGGTGTGAGTGTTGCATCGTCATTTCTAGTGTGAGTGTACAATGGTCGGGTCTGATGGCAGTGTGCAATGGTTATGTCTGGTGTCAGTGTAGCATGGTCATGTCTGGTGTGAGTGTTGGATGGTCATGTCTGGTGTGAGTGTAGCATGGTCGTGTCCGGTGTGAGTGTTGCATGATCGTGTCTGGTGTGCGTGTACGATGGTAATGCCTTGTGGGAGTGTTGCCTGTCAGGTCTGGTGTGAGTGTTGCATGGGCGTCTCGGTTGTGAGGGTTGCATGATCGTGTCTGATAAGAGTGTACCATGTTCGTGTCTGGTTTGGTTGTAGCATATTCCTATCTGGTGAGATTGTTGCATGCTCGTGTCTGGAGTGAGTGTAGCATTGTCATCTCTGCTGTGTGTGTTGTACGGTCATGACTGGGATGAGTGTTGTTCAGTCAGTGTGGTGTGAGTGTAGCATCCTCCTGTCTTGTGTGAGTGTAGCATGGTCTCGTCTGGTGTGACTGTACATGTTGCATGGTCATGTCCGATGTGAGTGTAGCATGGTCATGTCTGGTGTGAGAGAAGGTTGGTCGTGTCTGATGTGAGTGTACATCCATCGTGTCTTTTGTGAGTGTAGCATGGTTGTGTCTGGTGTTAGTTTAGCATAGTCGTGTCTGTTGTAATTGTTGCATGGTCATGTCTGGTGTAAGTGTAGCATGGTCATGTCTTTTGGGAGTATGACATTTTCACATCTGGTGTGAGTATTGCATGGTCGTGTCTGGTGTGAGTGTAGCATGGTCATCTCTGGTGTAAGTGTAGCATTGTCATGTCAAGTGTGAGTGCTGGATGGTAGTGTCTGGTGTGAATGTTGGCTGGTTGTGTCCGGTGTCAGTGTAGCTTGGTCGTGTCTGGTCTCAGCGTTGAATGGTCATGTTTGGTGTGAGTGTTGCATGGTCATGTCTGGTGTGAGTGTAGCATGGTCATGATTGGTGTGAGTGTACCATAGTCGTACCTGCTGTGAGTCTTCGATGGACGTCTGCGGGGTGAGTGTAGGATGGGCACTCCTCGTTGGAGTGTTGCACGGTCTAGTCTGGTGTGAGTATTGCATGGACGTCTGGGGTGTGAGTGATGCATGGTCGTTTCTGGTTTGAATGTAGCATGGTCGGCTTTGGTGTTACGGTAGGATGGTAATTTTGATGTGAGTGTAGCATGGCAATGTCTGGTCTTACTGAAGCATGGTCGTGTCTGGTGTGAGTGTTGCATGATCATGTCTGGTGTGAGTGTTGCTTGGTGGTGTCTGGTGTCAGTGTATAGCATGGTCCTTTCTGGTGTGGGGGTCGCATGGTCGTGTCTGGTGTTAGTGTTGTACGGCAGTGTCTCGTGTGAATTTTGCGTGGTTGTGTCTGGTGTCAGTGTAGCATTGTCGTGTCCAGTCTCAGTGTTGAATGGTCATGTCTGGTATGAGCGTTGCACGTTCAAGTCTGGTGTGAGTGTAGCATGGTGTTGTATGATAGGAGTGAGTCATGGTTATGTCTGGTGTGAGTGTAGCATGGTCGTGTCTGGTGTGAGTCTTGGATGGTCATGTCTCGTGTTCAGTGTAGCATGGTCGTGTCCTCTTGTGAGTGCTGCATGGTCGTGTCTTGTGTGGGTGTAGCAGGGTCATTCCTGTGAGTGTTGCATTGATGTCTCGGGTGTGAGGGTTGCATGATCGTGTCTGGTGTGAGTGTAGCATTTTCTTGTCTGGTATGAGTGTAGCATGGTCCTGTGTGGTGTTAGTGTAGCATTGTCATATCTGTTGCGGTTGTTGCATAGTCATGTCATGTGTGAGTGTTTCATGGTCGTGTCATGTGTGAGGGTTGCATGGTCATTTCTTGTGTGAGTGTTGTATGGCAATGTCTGGTGTGAGCGTAGCATGATTGGGCTTGGTGTGAGTGTTGCATTGGCGTGTCTGGTGTGAGTGTTGCATGTTCGTGTCTGGTTATGAGTGTAGCATTGTCATGTCTGGTGAGAGTGTAGCATCCTTGTATGTGGTGTTAGTGGTGAATGATTGTGTCCTGTGTGAGTGTAGCATGGTGGTCTCTGGTGTGATTTTAGCATAGCCCTGTCTCGTGGGAGTGAAGCATGGTCGTGTCTGGTGTAATTGTACCATGGTAATGTTTTGTGTGAGTGTAGCAGCATCATGACTGGTGTGAATGTTGCATGGTCGTGTCTGCTGTTAGTGTAGCATGGTCATGTGTGGTGTGAGTGAAGCATGGCCATGTCTGTTGTGAGCGTAGCATGGTCGGGTTTGGTGTGAGTGTAGCATTGGCATATCTGTTGTGACTGTAGAATGGTTATGTCTGATGTGAGTGTTGCATCTTCCTCTGTGGAGTGAGTGTAGCATAGTCATGTGTGGTGTGAGTGTAGCATCCTCGTGTCTGGTATGAGTGTTGACTTGTCGTGTCTGGTCTGACTGTGGCATGGTTGTGCCTGGCGCGAGTGTAGCATGCCGTTGTCTGGTGAGAGTGTTGCATGTTCGTGTCTGCTGTGAGCTTTCCATGGTCGTGCCTGGTATGAGTTTTCCATGGTCGTGTCTGGTGTAGAAGTAGCATGGTCGTGTCGGAGCTGAGTGTTGCATGGTCATGTATGGTGTGAGTGTTGCAAGGTCGTGTCTGGTTTGAGTGTAGCATTATAATGTCATGTGTGAGTGTTGCATGGTAGTGTCTGGTCTGAATGTTGTAGGGTCATGCCTGGTGTCATTGTAGCATCGTCGTGTCTGGTCTCGGCTTAAAATAGTCATGTCTGGTGTGAGTGTTTCATGGTCATATCTAGTGTGAGTGGAGGATGGTCGTGTCTCACGTCGATCCGCTCATGTATGCATGTATGCTGGTCGCGAGTACGTCCGCTGACTTTTAAGTCATGGCTGTGGCGCGAGTGCATCGTACATGCGGGTTTGCGGTTGCGCAATGCCTTGTTGCTTGGTAACGCAGACTATTGCATGTTATAGCCCTGATCACAAGCTTTCTGTCGGTGTTTCATTCATCGAAATCGGCCTTGTCGTTCCTGAGTTATCGTCGTTTA
>JAOWAR010158656.1:0-10661 GCA_028571005.1 Clathrina lutea
AAAAAATCCTACAAGAAACCTAGACATTTCTATGCCCACCTGTTTCGGGACCTATCTCAATGTGTGTGTGTGTGTGTTAAAGAAAATTGTACAGTTGGACTAGGATGAAAGGCGAAATACGATTCGGTTGTTAGTATGCAAAACAATGTGTGTGCGTGTGTGTGTGTGTAATCTGTGTGTCCGTGTGTGATGGGAGGGGCGCGTGTGGAGTTGGAGAATGTGAACTGGTTTGGAAGACCAACCTCAGGATCCCAGCTTAAAAGAGACCCTAAGTTTTTTTTATATACGTTTTCTGCAACAAGTCTGCAACATTCTTATATACGTTTTCTGCAACATTCTTATAATGTTATTGCTGTGAGTGGGTCACTTTCTCCCGGGCCATTATCAGCGGCAGCAATTAGCAAAGCTCAAACTCTGTAGCCTGGCTGCCTTCAATGTTGCTGCACCAAATCCGTAGAACGTTATGCGGCTCCAGAGAGATTTAATTTCCAATGCTAGAAGGAGTTTCGAAGGTCATTCTGTGTTGAACTAATCACAGGTGATTGCGCTGTGGAATAGACAAATTCTACGCTATAATTGTTGAACGTTCAACGGTCACATTAGCACCAGCTCCCGGTCAGAGCCAGGGATCTTCACTTTGCATGTGTGATGGCATGATGCTATGCATTGCTCTCGCGTGGTTTTCATCTATCGAGGCAAGAAGTGAGCCGGGAATAAATTAACACAATCTTTCTGCCAATGGTACTGACCGAAGTCTTCACTGCCACACCAGGGTCCTGCAATTCTTCGCAGTCTCTCACTATCTCATACACTGTAATGGCCTCGAGCCTGGGCTATGGCAATAGGTCCATACGTAAGAGTTGGCGATGGACACTTCATGTCCATGTGGGATTCCAATGGTGACTACGTAAAATTGATGTGGTTCAACCGGATCCAAGTATCTTCCGGATCTTCAGAGTTCTTGTTCTCCTCATCAATTTGATCCAGCCGGATGTACGGCCTGGGTGCCATTGTTATGCCTTATGCCGCTGCCTGTCTTGAAATAGGTCTTGAGACCCTTGGGCATAGAAACGTCTAGGCTCTTCTATTTTAAATTGTAACTGATGAAACTGGCTGCTCCAATTTTCGACACCACTATTTTCCGTCTTGTGTGTCTAGTTATGTTTTTTCTGAAATAAGTCATGACACACATGCTTTCACACACATACACACATACACATACACATGTACACACATACACACATCACACATACACACATACACACATCGTTTGACTCATCAAGGAAAGATGCTGGGAAGTAGAGAAGACCCTTCAATTGGAAGTCGATCATCGGGATGAAGACGTCAGGGGTCTGTGATGACAGGTTGCCAACCTTGAAATTCAGATTGACAACAGGCGCCTCGAAGCCAACCTTATCGCCGACCGCATCGCCAAGAAGGATGATGAAACGCCCAATTTAAGGAGACATGCAGGCTGTGTTGCGGGCAGCCAGAGATCTTCGCGTGGTAGTGACTGACAACGACGCAACCCGGGCTGCCACCAGATTGAGGAAGAAGCCTCCAACATCACAAAATGACAACACTGAACACACCACACGTCATCACCCTCGCAGGATCCTGGTGTGGACCGTAAGCAAGGCAGTGAAAGACCAATTTATGGCTGCAAAGCCAGCATTGTGGGAGCGTCTTCCTGGCGTCTTTTTCAACGATGACTTGACCACCCCTGAGCAACGCCTCCGACGCCACCTCATCCCGATCTGTCGTCAACTGAGACACAAAAACCTCCCCTGCCATCTCAACCGTGCTTGCCTGATTGTCCAAGGAGAATGCCACACACACCCAGAGGCTGTACACAAGGCTGCCGAGGTGTTGATATCTCGGACCTGTCCTAATCCACCTGTCTGGCGTAGCCTCCACGATCCCAGCGACGACTGGTGGATGATTCTACGACCTCACCTCCCTCCCCCTCCCAGCCAAATCAGGCCTAGGGACTCCCTTCAAGGGGGTCCTGAAGCCTTTCCCTTTGCCATTTGAACTGCCAAAGTCTTCTCGATAAATTCTCAGAGATCGAAAAAATGATATTGGTAGAGTGAAAATGCAGCATTGTGTGCTTGTCAGAAACATGGTAATCTTCTTCTGTCCCTGACTCTTTTCTTGCCATTCCACCGCTCTCTCTCTCTTTCGTCGTGATCGTACCCAAGACTGTCATGGCGAACTCCTCATCTACGTTTCACCCCACCTCTCCCCAAATAGGTGCATTGATGTCGAAAACCAGGAAGTTGAATGTATTGTCTGGAAATGACATTGCCAGCCATTGGCCCATGCTTTGCCGTTTTAGGGTACAGGCCTCCGTCATTTCCCTGATCCCTTTCTCGGAACGCTGTCCACCTTTTTCTCCAAATGCATGCCCCTACCGACATTTCTTCTGGGTGATTTCAACGCCAAATACAAACAATGGATCTCCGAACCCCCAAACTCCGCTGGCCCTTACCTACACCATCTATTTCCGGCTTTTGGTCTCAGTCAGTGTATCATTCACCCAATCCGCTATTCCCCCGACGGCCTCACATTCAGCTCCATAGACCTAATTGCTACAAATCGACCAGACCTCGTGGAAGAGCTCAACGTCACAGATCCCATCTCCGATCACTGAGACTCAGTCTTCCGTCACCCTAGACAGGAAGTATGACCTTTGACCTCCCGGACTATGAGCGCGCAGACTGGCCTACTTTGGCTTCCCCTTTTAAATCTAACACTGATTTCGACATTCCTCTACCTCCAACCTTTTTTTTCCAGCTCAGTACTCCTTGATCTGGGTAGATCTGATAGTCTCAGTTTTCTTTTTCTTCCTTCCCTGCTCAGTTAACCGTCCACTCCTTTTTCCTTTTTCCATTCAAGATTTCTGGCAAGTGTGTCTTCCTTGTACAAGCGCACTGATGTGGAGACCCGGCCCTCGATCAGGGTATTACCTCTGCCTGGGTAATCCTAAATGATAATACAACAGCAGCAACATCACACATATATCACACATCACTCATACACACAAACGCATACAGACGTACACACCTACATCACATATACACATATAGATCATTTACACATATACCCACATACACATTATACATACACATATGCATACACACATACACACGTACACGCATACACACGTACACGCATACATACATCACATAAACACACATACACATCACACATACAGTGGAGGTAGCGCATGGAGCAGCCAGCGATTCCACTGCAATGCCAGGGGAGAGACATGCCCCTGCAGCTGTCCAACCACCCCTCGTGCAACCGCTGCCCAAGTTGGACACCAGCTTCACACTGAGAGAGTTCCGGGCTGGCGCTATGCTTGGAGAGAGTTCTGGGCTGGCGCTACGCTTGGAATAACTTTTTTACCTTAACAGAGAGCCACCGCCACCGGCGGAGAAGCAAATAGTCTTGCTCCGGACATGCTTAACAAGGGAGATTAGGGCTACCCTAACTCACGTCATTGATTCAAGTACAGCTCTCGACGACACCATCGCCAAGATTGGTGAACACTTCCGCCAGCAGCAAAATGTTGCACTGTACAGAGTTCAGTTTGAAGAACGGTGACAGCACGAAGGCGAGCCTTTCAGCGAGTTTTTCATCGGCTTAAAGGAACTGGCTGCTGACGCAGACCTGTGGGAGCAATGTTTGGACCAGTGCCTTACAACACAGATCATGCCAGCTGTTTGTTCGGAAGAATTGCGGAAGATACTTCTGGCCATCCAATCCTTCCAACAGGTACCAGCCGTTCTTGCCCTTTGCTGATCTTTCTAATCAAAATCAACTCGGACACTGTCCTGGATATCGTACTGCAAGGAGCCAAAGATTGTTGAACTTCCTCCTATACGGCCTGTTGAAGCAACATCCGTCAATTTCTGCAAGCATGCTGACAAGGCATTCCCTTTCTATGCTGACCGCTATTCTGGCTGGGTGGCATCTACTCCTGTGGCAAGAACTTCCACACACAATGCCATTAGAGCCCTTTGCCAGCCTACCTGCAGGGGAGTCCCTACCCGTATGCAGACTGACGGCGGCCCTCCATTTTCTGGCCATGACTTTGCTTGCTTTCTTGTTCGCTGGGGCATACACCACCAACTATCTTCACCACGCTACCCCCAAAGCAACGGACACATGGACGCAGCTATCAAGAAAATGAGGGCTTTACTTTATCGAAGTAAAGTGGTCATCAATGAGCTTCTGAGCGGTGCTGTCATCCATGCCAGTCAGAGGCTTGCTTCCTTGTTCGCTGGGGCATACACCACCAACTAACCTCACCACGCTACCCCCAAAGCAACGGACACATGGACGCGGCTATCAAAAAAATGAGGGCTTTACTTTATCGAAGAAATGGTGACCGCACGGAGAAAAACGCATGCGATGAAAATTTGTAGATGCTCAAAATCCGTGCTGAGACCAGGACTCAAACCTGCGGCACTCCGGCGCTCCTGTCGCTACTACCATCTTCCGGACGGCGGATTCCCGTGTGGACGAGATAGCCTGACCTTGAAACTGCGCCATGGCCCATCCTTTATTGAGGATGATGTGATGGCGTAGCGGATAGTCAGGTGATTCTCATTTGCTAGGCGATTTGGTGTCGCAGGTTCGAGTCTTGGTCTTGGCACGGATTTTGAGTATCTACAAATTTTCATCGAAAGTTTTACTTTGCCAGACAGCACCAGATGGTCACCTCAACCCTGAATACTTTACAGTGGGCCTTTTGGAACTTCGCAACATGCCAAGCTCAAGTGGCCAGTCGCCTGCTGAGATCGTCTCTGGCCAGCCTCTCCGTTCCCTTGTTCCTGCGCATCATTGGTCTTTTGCACCATGACAGATGCAGCTAACGAAAAGGACACTATTTCAGCGCCGCAACGGGACAATGTCAAGGCTCTCTATGATCGATTGCCCAAGTCTCTGCCACCTTTGGCAATTGGCACGGATGTCGTCCATGATCCCAAATCTCATTGGTGGGACAAGATCGGCAGAGTCATCACTATACTCGACGCCATTGTACATACCGTGTGAAACTTTACAATGGCAGAATGTACTGGTGCAACTGTCGCTCCCTCCAGCAATACTGCGACCCTGAGCCATCCGGTGAGCATGGCATCGCTTCCGTGCATTGCAGTACCAGGTAGCGCACTGCCAACTAGTCACACAGTCTACGATTTTTTCCGATTCCTCTTAGATATTTCCATACTCTCGACCTCTGATCAATTATAGCAGACCTCCACTGTGATGTATCTGTTCCGGTCTCCGGAAAGGGGATGTGTCGTATATTCATTATCCATATCCATAGCAACTATCCCACAAGTTGAAATGAAGTTGCATGGCTTTATTGCTCTTGATCTGAATTGAAATAAAGCACAGTTCTAGATCGCAGCTGTTTGTGCGGTGCTGGACCCAACAAACTCTAAGCAAAGGCATTTCATTGTGCGGTGCCTCCGTGGTGCAGTGGTTATGCAGTCACTTCACACGCAAAAAGTTGCAGGTTCAAATCCGCCCATGGTTGTTGCCGCACCTTGCAGAAGCCCTCGATTAGCCCTTGGCTATTTGGCCAATGCACGTTCAACATATAATAATATTATTATGATTTTGTCACAGTGGTGTGCGCACATAAAGAACTGTTGCAACAGTTATTCTCTCAGCTTAGCTGCCACTGATATGATAGCCATTCAGTCCTTCCTCCCCCCCGTTTACAGAATGTGGTTTAATTGAGCAGATCTGTGGATCTGCTGTTGAGGAAACTTCAAACTGTGCTTGAATTTGCTGCAGGTCACAGACCACCATCCTGCTGATTTTGATCCTAGCCATCTTGATGCTCCTAACCCTGACCCTGACTCTAAGTACATCATCTCCACGCGAATCCGAGTCGCCAGAAACCTCAAGGGCTACGGCCTGACTCCCACGCTCACAAAGGAAGAACGTCTTGAGGTGGAGAAGAAGGTCGTTGCAGTCTTGGAGAGCCTCGGGGGTGAGCTGACCGGCAAGTACTACCCTCTGACTGGCATGGATGACAGCACCGCTCAGAAGCTCATTGATGACCACTTCCTCTTCAAGAAAGGAGATCGCTTCCTCGATGCTGCAGGAATTAATCGAGAGTGGCCCGAAGGTCGTGGAATCTTCCACAACGATGACAAGACCTTTCTTGTGTGGGTCAACGAAGAAGACCAACTTCGCATTATTTCCATGCAGAAAGGCGGCGACATGGCAGCTGTCTTCACACGCTTGGCCACGGCTGTCAATGAGCTGAGTGAGCGTCTTGGCTTCCAGTACAGCCCACACCTGGGCTACCTCAGCTCATGCCCCACCAATCTCGGCACAGGTATGCGAGCCAGTGTGCACATTCGCATTCCACATGCCTCGGCACACGCCGACTTCAAGAAGATTTGCGACGAGAATCAGATCCAGGCACGCGGTATCCATGGTGAGCACTCCGAGTCAGCAGGCGGTGTGTACGACATTTCCAACAAGCGACGGCTCGGTCAGTCGGAAGTTCAGTGCGTCCAGGACATGCACCATGGAGTCGCGAAGCTCATTGAGTTGGAGAAGTCACTGGAAAGCTGCAGCGCAGGGGGCGGATCCGGAGGCCCAAAGCGCAGTCGCTCCTGCACACTTCTGTGAGAGGCACCTCAGATCGTAGTGTGCTAGTATCAATCAATATTGTTCCCACTGCGAGAATGTTGCAAAGAATGTTTCTCACGATCTAAAGAGATACACGCGTGGGCGTATAACTACTGTCTTTCAACCAAAGAAAATGATTCTTTTCACTGAAAATAATGATCCAAGTGCTGGTGGAAGGAGCAAGCTCCACTCTCTTCGTTAGTATATGCTCTCTCTCTCTCTCTAAACGAGTTTCTGTGTTTCCATCATGACTTCATGGAGGAAGGCTGAACCTGGAGATGCATGCAAGCCATCTCAGTTTTGGCAACATCTTCGGCCTGAGTTTGAAATCAACCATTTCAGCCATCAAGTAGACTTTCATCATTATACGCTATATTTCAGCGCTTCATTGCAACTGAAGTATTTGCTTGCTAGAACGTCTTTTCACATCTGCTCTGCTTTGACTGCCGAAGGAGCAATCTTAATCTAACTTTCTGAAATTTCCGATTTTGCATTTTGCAAATGGTAGTTGAAAGTTTAGTAACGTGGCTTCTAGATTTTATCTGATTGAGTGGCCATGAAAAAAAAACAGAAAATATTAATTTTGAGAGGTTTTCTGAAATTTTCTGAAATGTTCATTCTTTACAGTATTTGATACTGAGTTGAAACAAAGTTCGATGTTCACCAGAGCGTAAGAGGTTCCCACCTTGATAACAACCAAATGCCCAAGACGAAGACTGCGCATCCCTTACCATGCTTGCATGCGCAGCTCACGACCATTACCAAGGATTAGGGTTTAAGGGGACAATTTGCAACAAATACCAAGCCTGAGCCTCGGTAGTCGGCATTGCCAGATCTGATCCACTGTCTCTGTCTCTCAAACCAGTTTGTTATTTGCTGGTGCTGGCCTGGTAACCGGAAAGGGAGAGGAATGTCGAAGGAACCCCTTGAAGAAGGTCGATTCCTTGAGCCCCAGACTTTGTCTTTATTGCCCCTTAGTCCACCTGGCAATGGCAGGTTCCTTTCATCATCAGCATTGATTTTCTGAGAGTTGGTAGCTAATTGAAATGAGTGAGCATGTACCATAAGGCAGGATAATCAATGAACAAAACTCGTGAATCGATGGTCATGAATCGCAAGTTAAAAGAATGACGAAAAAAATTGCAACATGAAACTAGAAAAAATTACAATAAAATTAAATTTCCATAAAAATTCAACGGATTGGCAAAAACCTGATGTCAGGCTGCATTGAAGGCCATAGTTATGAGTTTCGGCTTTCTGTATGGTGAAAAGAGATGAGTGAGAGAAATATAGCACGGAAAATTAGATTGAAGGAGAATTTGACAGAGGAGAGAGAGAGAACCTGATTTCAGAAGTTTGTTGAGCTTGGCTTTGACAATGTGGATGGTCACGGTCAGACTTTGGTGGTGAAAGCGATCGTTCTCTCCTCCATCTTGACACACTTTAAATTTTGCTGCCTGCCCGGTGTCAACCTGTCTGGATGCTGATTTGTCCGGCTCCTTACATCTCTTGAATCAAGCTGAAAGACCAAGGCTACCTTGTGAACAACCTTTACGCAGTTCTGAGTGGTTGAATTGATTTTATCAGTGTTTAGTACAGCCTCGTACCACGTTTGGATTCCGAGATCCGAGTCGAGTCTCGGATTGTGGAAGCAATGTAGATTCCAGCGGCAGAAGCCTTTTCGAAAGGTCAGCTGAGGTGGGGTGAAACCGCCGCTAAGGTCAGGTGATCCAGTGTTGCAATCTTGCTGTTGCTTCATGTTGTCCAGACGTTCCATCGTCGCAGGAGTGACGAGCTCAGCACAGTAGGGAAACATGAAATTGTTCACGGAGCTATTCTCTTGGCTCTTTGCAGTTTCAACAGCATTATTCTCTGGTGAAGCTCTTGGCAAGATATTCCTGCCGATATCTCCCCCGGTTAGTATGTTTGTGTCAATGGCCAGGCCATCTGTTTTGTGTTCTGTGCGTTGTCTATCAGCGTCAGCCCTCATCAGAATTGGAACAGCGGTCGACATCTGCAAAAAAATATAAACAATAGGGAAGTGAGAACTGTTAACTCTCAACAGCTCCTCTGCTTCGCCTTCTTCCATTTTCCAATAATGCATAATCCAACTGACTCCCCCCTCCAGCTGACGAGGTCATATTTTACATTGTATTTTGCATCAAGTCATCTGGTAGCAGGGCATCGTCTCTCAGGACGAAGCCCGAACTAGGAGGTCCAGGGCATGCTCGTCCCGAAAAAAAATGAAAAAAAGATATCCCCAAGTGTGCATTTTGCATAATCTTAATTTGAAAAGAGTGGCCATTTTGAAAATCTCTTAATTTGAAAAGAGTGGCCATGCATGTCGAGCGGGCAAGAATGTTCTTGAGTACAGTCGAATGTGGATTCGTGACGACATGGCGGACGCCAGTCACACGCCTGCTGCTGCTGCATGTCATTGAAACCAGCGTCCGTATTTCTAAATGAGCCGGCCTTACTTATCATGCCCCCCACCCCCTCCCCAACATGCAGTTACGTTGGCAACCTTGACTATACACACTGCGCATACATGTATAGTGCCTGCCGAATGTCCAGCACGCGAAGAAGAACTCTTTGACTAAGTTCACGGGTATGAGAGCGGGAATTTTCGGGAGAATTCTTGCTTGAGCTGAAGAGACGCGTACGTGGTTCATAGTATGTGGTCAGCATCAATTTTCAAACAGTTCGTTACAAGCATGGGCCCGGACACATTCAGAACTCGGATATCTTCAAGTTCTACTACGGTTAGAAGATTTTCAGAGAGAGAGAGAGAGAGAGAGAGAGAGATTTCGAAGAGCGCATGCGCAGGCTAGCTACTAACTTCCTTTAGAAGCCCGTCTTCTTACCTGTGATAAGGAAAGGGTCAGAAGAATTGGCGCGTACACAGCGCCATGCCACATCCGGAGACGAGGAGCTAGCTTCACGCGAGACTGCATGGTCTTGATTGCTTTCGAGTCGACGGAGCACCAGAAGCAGGTCTGCTCGTTGCATGGCCGATGTTTCCTTTTATATGCCCTCATCGCCTCGGCCCGCTCCCGTCGTTGCTCGCTCACCTCAGTGCTCCGACTAGCGACCAATTCCCTGAAAGAGCGCACATGATTTGCGGTACCTGTGGCTCACTGGCTCAAAGTTGTGGAAGATAGGACCGCTCAAAGTGCCTTCTCTCGTCTGTGCGGAACACGGGCGGTCGATGTCTCACCTCCCTATCTGTCCCTGGGATGACTGGAGGCATAACCTAGCCAGAAGTAGTAAAATATTTCTATGTGCTGCCGCAAGTTACGCACATGGTTGGTTTGTGATTAGTGCGTGGGCTGAGCCCGGCCATGCATGTTTGCGTTGCAGTGGCCAGCGCCGGCCCAGGGCCGCGAGCACTCGAGTGCCGAGCCGCGGCGTAAATGCTGAGTACTCAGTAGGAAGCAACACGAACCAGACTTAACTGCAGCTGTGAAGGCGAAGGGCAAACAAGAAATGAGCGAGCGGTTTCAAAGGGTACTTACTGTGACATTGCAATAGCGAATTGACGGCCTTTAAAATTTGAGACTACTACGTATACTGCTCAAACCAGCGTTTGAGCCTGCTACTGCTCAAACAGGGCCATGAAGACTGTGATCTTTAGATGTTTGATCTCTTGCTGGGAGTTCATTATTTCCTGGCGCCAGCGGCATTAATTACGAACACACCGTTCCTGCTGGTCTACAGTTTTTAAAATGGGCAACTTTTCTTAAAGGTGCTGAGAAAAATATGTAGCAGGCGTTTCAGTGTTGTTCGTTTGCCACAGGAGCACAAGGTTGATGCTTCTTTTCAAGTCAAACCAATGAGTAGACCATCGAATACTCTGTCCAGGTGACGAAAACACACACACACACACACACACACACACACACACAGCTAAAGCTTGTAGGCCGCTTCTCTTTCCGCTTGTCAGGATGACAGTGATCGACTGATGAAAAGGGCCATATGCTGCTGCTCTTGTATTTTTC
>JAOWAR010158667.1:0-10661 GCA_028571005.1 Clathrina lutea
TCCCTCCCTCCTTCGACACAGACCAAGCGGTAACCGCGACGGCAGTTTTCTCCCCTCAATTCAGGCAGAGATCATCGCAGGCAAGACGTGAGGGCGACCGGCGAGCTTTGGCAGCGCGCTGTCATTCGTTAGGCGGAGACCCGTGTCTATACGGCCGCTGCCATTCTTGCGGTGGGAAAACGCTCACGGGGGTAAGCCGCACAGTTAAGACCCCCACTAACATCGGTCAGGCTACCTAGCAGTACGCATTGGTTCAAAATGATGGTGACAGATCTTCTCTAGTCACAGCCAGGCAGGCTTCTCACAACCCGGGTTCGTACCTCAAAGTGCGAGTACGTACAACGACAGTCATGGGCTCTGCTTCGTGGACAACTACCCGTCTAGCTGGATCTCCTAGAGTAGGACTGGGTCAAGCCAGGCAGGAGTTTGGGTGAAATCGTAAACCGCCCTACCCGCTGGGCCACGTGTTGCCTTCTCTTCCGGTGATGGGGACGCAAAGTCGCTGCCAAAGCTACTCACTCAGCGCAAAATGCCATTTATGGCTCACTGGCACTCCAGACTGCGTCTACCCGCTGACGTTCAGGCCAAGAAGGCCATCTAAGACCATCGCCTCAGGTTGCCTTCCGCTGACTTTGAAGTTGGCGAAGGTCGGCGGCTCGGCCGTTCCGACATGTGTAGCCCCCGGCGTCGTCTCGGGTCGCCCAGAGCGCCGTGTTGCTCCAGGGAAGATAAGCAACTCGTCGGCAGCGCTCAGAAACGAAGTTGGAAAGAGCAAACATCCATGGACCCAAGTGCACACACACACTGAGCGCCATTCACCTTCGCTGGGCGGACCACCCGCTTAGCTACGTCTTATCTTGGTATCTTGGTGTCAGTGAGCCGGTGACTCAGACTGAACGGCGTGAGCCGCGGACAGGATATCAACCGACCTCCTCGGCTGCAGCTTGTCGGAACCTAGCTGAGGGGTGAAAGCATGCGATATTTTTGATTGATATCTTTTATGGTCTCGTGACGGCACGATCAATTTGCGCAGCTGTCTCCGGATTCTGAAATCGATCAATGGCGTTCGCCAGCTACGGAGGACAGGTACTTTATCCGTTTCAGTGGATCCGGATGCTCACCTCACCTGTTGCCGCTAACTTTGTTCTAAATTCCAAACTCTAACTCCTTGATTCCTTTTGATTCCACCACTCCTAAATTTCGGCATGTCGCTTACAGGCGCTTCTTTTCTATACCTTGGCGAGCGCCGGAAGTGTAGGACTATACCAGCAGGCGGCTTGCTGGCGGCTGCGGCATTCTACGTACTTGTCACGTGACTTTTAACTGTTTCCCCAAACTTTACATTGAGAACGTAGCGGAGAGCTGGCTTGGCATGGCTGTGTGGTCGACAGAGAAATTCCCAAACCCGGTGCTTCTGTGTGCACGACGGGGAAATTTAGCCAGTTTCATGCTCCTATGTGCACGGTCGATAGCGACACTCTGTCCGAGGCCACTGTTTAATATTCATAGAAGCCGCCGTCCCGGTGACCAGCGAGAGGGCCTGGTCCTTGACCAGAGGAATCTACGGAGGGGACGTTTGGAACTGGTTGATGACAAGGGATGTTCAGAGCTCGGGAAGCAGCTGCTTCCAATTCGCAATGACGACGAGGGCCTTTCTTTTTTCGTCCATCTAGCGCAAAAATACAAACAAAACGGGCCCGTTCGGAGCAGGGGTGCTTTCCCGGAGGCGAAGTACAAGATGCTGTCTACTCGTGCGGGCGGATCGGAATGCCCACACATTCAATGATCGATGCAGACTAAGTATACAATTATAATATACTTAAATACTTATTCCATTTAGTCCCATACTTCAATCAGCCCAATTTATTCCCCAGTAAATGCACACAGACCGCATCCACCAATACGGAGAGAGATATTTATCACCGATAAAATACCGCCTTAAATTTATCGCCATTGCAACGCCATTTCTTTGTAGCGGACGACAGCAATGTTCAGCCTTTGTCAGCTTCAAGCAGCGCTCGCTTCTGCAAAGGCTCCAACAAAAACTGGCCGACGTTAATCACAACGTTGTGAAATACGTTGCGTTGAGCTGAAATCACCTTCAGTAGCAGGCTCCCATCAGGCTGCCAAGTAAGAGGTCTTCTTGTAGTAACTGCCGTTCTTCATGCGCAGCTCTTTGTAGAAACGACTAAGAGCGTCGTTCAACTCATCGGCGGTACAAGTTTCCAAGTTTATGAGGATATTTCGCTCCTTTCAAAACTCGTCCAAGACATTTACCCAGAACGAAGTGGCCACCTACGTGTTCTTTGGGACAGCAGCACTTACATGTACATGTATATATTCACTCGGGCAAACTCACACTTAGGATGTCAACCCAGTCTACTATCAGTCACAAGTCAAACCTCTTCCAATTTCTGAGCCAGTTCAGGAATTAAACCTGTGATAAAATTTTAGATGACTCCCTGAGAGGAACTCCGGTTTTCTTGCCGCATAGTCCCAACTATGCTAACGCTCGATGCAACTTGAACTCACGGCGGAAGAGAAGGGCACGACAAGTGGTTTTTGGACGGTAGATGAAAAAAATGTATACATGACCCCTAGTGTAGAAATTGGGGAAGGTTGGCCTGAGTGAATTAAGGATAGTTCTACTCCCTTGAGGATTGGTTTCCCACTACTTGCTTTTCCTCGCTGAAAAGTGCGTGAAAAGGCATGAAGTTTCTGTACGGTAATTTTCTTGCCGGACTTCTGCCGGCAAGTTGGAAAAATTGTCGTTGGCACTCGAGGATTTGAAGCCGCGGGCCACGAAGGCGAGAACTTCAAACTCTCACAACCGAAACTCCGTTTCCCCCAACCTCAAATCGTCATAACTCAGCCGCTACTTACTGGATCGACTTCAAATTTCCTACGCCACCTCCTCAATCATAGACCTAAACCGGCGCTAGGAAAGTCTATTTTCTTCCTGCTATCCCTGATTTTTAACGACGCCGTCCCTGAGAGACGGATAGTGCTCGATCCTGGTCTATCCCGTCACACCTTATACTGACTGATTCACGCGGAGGAAAGGATTGTATTTGAATTCTATGAGACTTGCACAAAGGCTATGGAGCCTTATACGGTCGACGTTGCGAATGGGGATAAAGGGAGAGAGAAAGAGAGAGAGAGAGAGAGAGAGAGAGAAAGAGAGAGAGAGAAAGAGAGAAAGCAACCAATGCAACCAATGGCGTTGACCCTTCAATCGCTGAAACCGGCTTAAGTAACCAGCATCTTCAGAAGATTGTTTATAGAACATCTTAAAAATGTCTTCGGGCTGTCTTGACCAAAAAGTCTATGGTTGATGACAAGCATCGACTTGCCAAGTCGAAAAAACTGATGTGGTGTTATAACGGCCTTTAGCTTTATGTCTAAAGCTCCATGAACTGTTTCATCATCAAACGAAGTCATGAATTTCTATCTTTTTAGAATCGACATTTCTGCTAAGTTTAGAATAATGTACTGCAGCACTGAGAGAATTTTTTTGAGTGGTGCTATGACCATCTCGCACTGGTCATGAAGCTTTCCCAACAAAGTGACACCTACATTCACCCGTCATTTTTGTCTTACCTGCCTAATTTTGGTTCATGCACTTTCTCCCCATTTTCTTCCGTTTAAGTTTATGTTATTCCTACAAGATACAGAATTTTTCTCTTTAGTCAGTCCCCAATTTTCCAACTAGGCAGCGCTTGTACTACCCATTGCGCGTATACAATCTAGTAAACAGTTATGCTTCATTTCACTCTATATTTCTTGTGTTGATGAAGTCACAGTGTTCTCCGGTATGAGAAACAATGCCATCAACTCTTGAGTTGTAAACGCAAAACTGCCTTGGTCATGGATCAATAAGTTCGCGACAAGTACTACAACAATAGCTATAGTCTCCACTGAAGGTCGCCCTATGAATGGTTCAGGAAAACCCTCAGTGATTCTAGACTACCTAGTATGTCTTCAGGTCCATCATAGTCTGTTTCTTCCATGCAGAAGAGTATATCTCATGCTTACCTGATGGGGGAAAAAAACAGTATATACGAACGTGATCAATGAGTAAACTTCCCTGTGATGGTTTTTGGGAGAACGTCATTCAGCAATTTTCGACAGTCTTCTTCCACTCCTACTATGAAAAGCAGCCTTGAAACAGTGCCCTTGGCAAGTGTATTAGAGGGGATTAGAATGAGAAAAAAACAAACATTTATGTCCAGTTTTTTTTGTGGTCAGTGTTGAAAAAACGTAGAAAAATTGGCGAAATAAACTGTCCATCTGACAATGCCAGCAGTAGAAAATGGTATTGCAATTTTCAATGTCTGAGCTCATGCATTGCTTTGTTAGAACTACTCACTACACATTTAAAAAGGATGGAAGAAGTTTCAGTGTGAAAAGCCCCTGCAAAATGGTTGTGAGAGCCGTCAAAGGTGATTTAAAACATATTCGTTCAACTAACATAAATCTGTGTTTGGTATGAGTCTTCCACGCACCATAGTGCAGAATCTAGCCTTGAAGCGGCGCGTAAAAATTTTGCTATTTCTAAATCTGTGCTAATCCAATGTAAACTTCCAGGATCAAATTGAAATAAGCAACTTTGCGTCAAGTATTTGGAGTCTCGGGAACCCTTAAATGTGTCTACAGTATAGAGAGGAGATGACTGGAGGAAGTGTTCACTTATTGGCCGTAGGAAGCATTTGGCGAGACCGTGGCCTCAGATTTCTTTGGGGAAAACAGATAGCAGGTGTTGGGGCCTTGGGGGATTTCTTGCGAGTGGGTTAAAGCCGAGCAGAACGGATTGGTGCTGCCTGTGCGATTGCAGCGACAGCTGCTTGGGAGACAGCAGGAGAGCATCATAGTGACAGTGTTCAAGAATTATTAATGGCCTTCCGGAGGTTGACTTTGAAGGCCCGCCTTTGGAAACGCCCCAGACGGCCCAGGAGATGAGCTGGTAGCTGTCGTCAAGCAACACAAGCATACTCAACAACATTCAGTGCTTGGAACGGCACGCTTTGGAATGTGCAGGCGTGCAATGTCAAGCAGGCGAGCGCTTTACATCACTAAGACAAAAATTCAAAAAAATCAACCCAAGAATGAGGATGAAATTTTCTATTGAGAAATTGAGAGACGTTTCGGCGGTCGATGCCATTGTCAATCCCAAGAAGCATTTTCAATCATTGTTGGAGAAGCGACTCCACTCGACTTCCTTTCCACGCACTTCGACATTTGCAATTGGTGATGTGGCCTGGCACTGTAAGGATGAGAGCATTTCATTCGGCGTGTGACAAGGAAGTGAAAACGTTGCTCTGAGCAAGGCAGAAAGTGTCAAGCGATGGGAAATCGATGGGAGATCGGTCACACGCTCGATACCGCTTGGCAACGGTTTCTAAGGAAGGTGTGACGTCACAATAGCCATACATGTACTTGGTTATGATCATTGTCGCACATGCATGATAGTAGAGTAGATCTACGCGTCGACTGTCGGACTCGGGACCAGAGACATAAAGCAGAGGGCCTTGAAGCTGCTCTTTTCTATAGATACAATCTCTATTCTGGCTGAATTTTTCGGCCATTTATGGGTAAATTTATGCCTATTCGGGTGGCCTACTGGCTGTCCGTTGTGAGCTAGCGCCAGTTCTAGTCGTGTACAGTACAGACTGGGATGGTTGCTATGGCCAAACAAGACACGCTGTATTACAATATAGCATACACGAAGGCCATCATGAACTCTTGGGAAGTGCTTCAAGCAAGTATGTACGGTGCAGTGCAGTTCATTTAATGATAATTATCTGCATGCAGCTAGCTTTTTGAGTTTGTGTAGGCGAATTCGGCTCATTGCCTCGTGTTTCGAGGGATACAGCCATGCCACTCAACTCAGCCTGAAACCGGCGCCACGACGGCGCCGGAGATCAGGGATGCGAGCGCCAGCTGCGGACGCCAGAATGTAGTGACATCCCGGTCCGTCACTACCGGAGGCTAAGGAGTACAATCGGAGGTACATGTAAGTATTATCGTGGCGTGTCGTGTGACGAAGAGAGGGCGGGAGCCAATTCTCGGATTATTCACACCACAATCAACACATGGAGACAACTGACGTAAACGATCTCCTGATCAGTCAACATTTGGTACGGGCACGCTGTATGAAGAGGAGCCGTGTCCGTATCGTCCTCATGGGACAGTATCCGACAATTTCAGGTTGTCCTTGAAACACTACTACAGTAAGCCTCCAGACTCCCTGCATGGTTACAATTCAGTGTGCACCCTACCGCGAATTGATCCCAGAAAGGTGCACCGTTTGCTTCCGATCGGAAGGGTGTAGACAAATCCTCAGTGAATCGGGGTGTGCCGGTGAAACGAAGCGAAGGATACATGCCTTCAGTTTGGAAAGCCCAAATCCTTGATTCTTGGTAACCAAATAATCTGCCTCTAGTCGCTTCGATTGCTCCGAGCAGCTAGAATCATGTGCTTTCCTGTTCTGTTGAAGCTGGCCACTAAGTTCAAAGCCAAACTGGCTAGATTTCGGTCATTGTCCGCTCACGAATGCCCTTTGCCAGAAAGGGGAGCGAGGGGCGGCCTAGTCCTCGCTGGAAAAGTGGAGTTCGATATGTTTTCCTGCGGCCGAAAAGCCGGACCTCGCCAAGTCCGTCACCGGCAACAGACCGTGTTGATGACCCTTCCGGAGCCGGATGCGCTGTCAGAATAAGCTTACCGGGTTTGGCGACGGAAGAGCACCCATTTCGACGAGCAATCATCGTCAGCGTAAAAGCCGAGATTCGTTTTGGCACAGGTCACGTCCAGGCTTCTCGTGACGGTGAGCAAACAGTTAGTCACTGGCTTACGTACGCAAACAACCGGGCGGATTGGTTTGTACTGGACTCTAGGTCAATTTCATAATAGTCCCCACTCTCCGCCTGACACTCAGTTGTTGAGCGATACAATAACTCTCCGTTTACTGCTCGGTCTCAGAGCATCCATTTCACCTATTAGTTTTCTGTCTTTTTTTTTTTGTTAATTTTGAGGCCATTGGAGTTACATTTGTTTTTCCATTGCTGTCAATGTGTGATTTTGTCACATGCTCCATTCGTTGCACTGATGAGCCTTGGCTTCGTCCGTTTTGCACGCCATGTGTGCTCGTACATGTAGTAGAGCGAGAGAGAGAAAGAGAGAAAGAGAAAGAAAGAAAGGGAGAGAGGGAGAGAGAGAGAAAGAGAGGTAGAGAGAGAAAGAGAGAGAGAGAAAGGCTGGAGAGTGGGATTGAGCAAGGGAGTTCGAGGAGTAGTGGATGTTTGCCGGTCACCAACCAACCCGGGGCATCACTGAGGTTAAGCCTGCCTCCACAGTCTACTCGAGCAGCCATTGATGGTTCATCCAATGGACCAGTCAAGTTATGTCAGTCAAAGCTGCACAACTGCAGAGGAATCCCAACGTGGGGCGCGCTGGCCGGGGTCAGCAAAACTCCACTTCACTCACACTCAGGCTTACTTCTCCCGTTTATGCCAGGTGATGTTCGACAGCAAACCTCTCCGTATCCTTTCAGGCTCGCCAGCCCTGAGAAACGTTAGCACTTTTCACCGGCTTCGAATGCCTTAAGCGACATTACTCTACTTGGCAGATCTAGAGCTTGTAAAGCTGACTTCCCGTGCGGTCCACTCTGGCTCTTCAGGTTTTCGTGTATTCAGAGTTTGCATAACCTTAGATCTACAAAGATTCTTCTTCTTGTTCCCCAGGCAAGCATACATGTACATGTATTATCACTGAGTCCAACGATGCATTTGTCGAACGGTCGAGGGTTTCTTCGACAGGAACCCTGGTGGCAAATCCTTTACAACTATACCGATACCGAAATATAGCCACAGTACGGTTAATGTGCGAGTTTTCTTTCTTTTTTCTATTTTTTTTTTGGCAGTATTGTTCGACAGAAGCAATTTCGACAGCAAACGTTGCCCGTTGCCTTTTCAACGAGACACGTATATCCATATGAAAACGCAAATTACAGGTTAACGCCTCGGGCCTCGGCGGGCGCCGGGCGCAGGCGTCACTTGTTATATGTGAAAATGCGTTAACGTTCTCGTGTAAACCTTGAAATGAACCCCTCTATCAAATGGTGCGCGAAAAGAGATACAGTTCGAGTTTACTTTACACACACACAAAACAGCTACCGTCTGCATTTAAACGCAAAGTGACTGTGTGAATGCTCCCGCCTCTGCAGGTGGCAGGGGAGGTGAGAATCCGTTTCGTCGCTGTTTCGTCGCTTTCGAGAGGAGTGCCTCTCTGAGTTCCAATTTCTCCTTCACTCGCTGTTCAGCCGTTCTCGCTGTTTCGCCGTCGTGCAACTCCTTGCACCCCGTGCAGCCGATGGCATACACTACTTCCAGATTCTTCGAAGGGAGAATCTCGTCCTTCACATCTTTCATCAACATCCATTTGGTGGGTGACGGGCGGGCTACGTATACGGTGCGGATACTGAAAGGCGCAAGGGTCCGTCTGATGGCTTCGCTTACACCACGAACGCAGGTTAGGCTGGCTGTTGCGCGCCACTCCTGTGCTTGTTCTGTTTCTTTATTAGTTCCAATTTGCCTTGGCTTCAGCTTCCTTCAACTCCCAGTCTGGTGGTGCCAAACGTGAGTCCTGACCGGCTCGACCTTTAGCCTGAGACCAGGACTTATCAGCTGAGGAACAGCTGGAAGAGATTCCGAACAGCTGTGAACCGGACCCAAGCTTGGGGAAGTAAAAATGGAGGTGAAGTCTTTTTCCGCTTGTGATTTCCTGGCCATGCACGTCAGAAGTGGTGGTGCAGGAGAAGCCCTTGGATCCAAGCGTGCGTAATCAAAGCAAGTGTTTATTTGAACGGCACCTTCTTTTTGTTGCGTGAGCTCGAACCAGGAGGGGGTCGACCTCTTGACGCTGCAGTCGCACGTGACGTTTCGACGTACATGTACCATGGCTGATCCGTCACTACACACAGCTGCAGTGTGCGCTTCACGTCAGGATCGTTTGAACATGTCGAACGCCAGATTGCAGAGCACGTGCATCTCCTCGATTCACCCAGCCAGTCAGAGAGGCTTGAGTTGCCACGTTCGAGTGGAGGCCGATCTCGAGCTGTCTGAGCTGTCTCAACTGGCGCCCCTAAATATTGGGTCTGGTTTCAGTAGTTCAACGTGTTCAAGGCGCTTCAAAGTATCTGAGTGGCTCGGCGGATATCGCGTAGTGCCTTGCAGTGGTCGCTCGAGGTCCCTGGCTCATGATCACCATCTTCGGACCGGAAGCCCCGCTTCAGTTCTCTTACTTTTCGTAGGCATACTTGTGCCCATCCGTCATGGCGGTATACGTATGTTCAGCAGATCCGTACCCTTGAATCCAGACCCTCATAGCCGCACCGCTGATTGACCGACCGCTGGCGACCAAGAGAGCCCCATGACCCGTGATCATGGTGCTGGAGGAAGATCCTTGGAGGTACCGTAGCTCTTCTAGGTAGATAAATCAGCACAGTCTGGGCTGCTCTAATGATTGTTGGCTACCTAATAATCCGCCACAACCGAGGTCTGGGACCTGCGTGTACTTAAGCTTGAACCTAAAAAAAAGTCTCACAATGTTTCCATTGAGCCATCTCTTCTGCAGCCACTCTCGATCAGGTGAGCGTTTTTATTCTAGCAACACTGCGGGTTAAAGAGTGGGCGAAGGCATTTTTTTGAAGTAGACTCGTCTACGGGTTTTCTTCTCGCATGCGCATCACAGAGTCCTGCCGTCATCTCAGTCCCTGGCCAACACCTAAACTAACAAGCGCCGTGATCATTAAGAAGAGAGAATTCGATTTGGAAAGTCGACCGTGGAATTCCTTCAGGCCTTCTGTTTTCTCCAGTTCGGGTTAATCCAGCCCTGCAGGCACAGCCTTTCTGAAGAGCTCTGCCAGCACTGACACGCGTGCTGACTGAGAAGCTGGAAATGCCACAAAAGTGCTCTCAAGCTTGTGACTGGTTGGCTAAGGTGTCGTCTTTCTTTCGCGCTGCATCAAAGCAGCATTCTCTGCCTGCGTGGAGCACGTTCAGTGAGGAAAAAAGTTCAAGAGCACTTCACGGGGATACAACATACAGAAAAGGTGGTTTTTTTCCGAATTGGCAGCAAAGTTGGGAAAACACCTCCTTTTCCTAACTGGCAGCAAAGTTGGGAAAACACCTTTTCCTAACTGGCAACAAAGTTGGGTCATTTTCCTCAGTAACTGGCAGCAAAGTCGGGAAACCACCTCCTTTTCCTAACTGATCGTCTCTTCGGTGACTTTTTTCCCATTGATCGCCACTCACTTCAGTGACATTTTTTTCCTCGATGCTCTGCTTTCCGATGACCTTTTTTCTTTCTTGTATTTTGTTTTACTCGATCGCCACTAACTTCAGGAAAACATCCTAAATGGTCTACTTTCTGGTCCCTTTTTTGGGGGTCCCGAGATCAAGAAAACACCTCAAGTTTCCTAACTGAGGTGTACCTTGAAAACACCTCCAAGGGAAAACACCTCCGTGAGGTGCTCCTGCCAGTAGAGACTCTCCAGCATACACCATACGCAGTACTATTTATGTTGCAATGTTTTCTGTAGCTATCTTCTACGCCATACGCAGTACTATTGTAATGCTGTACATGTTCTACGTAGCTATCTCCCA
>JAOWAR010158678.1:0-10661 GCA_028571005.1 Clathrina lutea
AGAAGTCGAAACTGTTATAAATTTTCATAAAAAAAAAAAATAAAAGAAATTAATAAAAGGGTAGGATAAATTATAAAAAAAAAAGGGGGGGGGGATAAATAAAGAAATAAGTAGGAAATATGTATAAGGAACTACAAATTAAAATATAAAAAGTAAATCAACCAAATGATAAATGACAAAAATAAGCAAATGATAAAAAAACAAATGATAGGAAATCATAACAAAATTAGAAATAACAATTAAAGGATCCCTCTCGATCAAGGTAATTCCCAACAAGCCCAAGGTTTAGAAGGATCACCAACAGACTAGATCTTGGAAGCAGAATGCAGAGTACCTCACAAGGGCGCCAAGACCAACGTCTGTCGCCAACATCTGACCTTGACACCAAGAGGTGTGTGTGTATGTGTGTGTGCGTGTTTGTTTGTGTGTGTTTGTTTGTGTTTGTATGTGTGTATGTCTGTGTGTATCAATAAATTTATACAGTTGGACTAGAGGGGAAGATGGATGTGATTCGGTTGTCAGCATGCAAAACAAAAAGGTACAAGAGCAGCCGAAGGCCCGTTTCATCAGTTACAAGAAAAAATCCTTCAAGACACAGACACTTTTATGCCCACCTATTTCAGGACCTATCTCAAGACAGGATAGGGCACTAAGGGATGACGACAGGTCCCAGGGCCGTACAGGGTAAGTAAAAGGAGGTGAAGTAAAGGAGAAGAGAAAAGAGAAGGGTGTTTGACGGCTGGTACGATGCCGTTATGGTACGAGGACGTGTCCAACTTTTGCGGAAGAAAAAATAATAAGGAACTAAAGTAAAAATATAAAAGACGAATAGAGACAATAATAAATGACAAAAATGACAAATAATAAGAAATAACAAAAGTAAAAATATTGCTAGAAAACCACAAGCCTTGTACTCAACACACGGATTTTCTCGTGTTGCTTAAGCACTTTTCACAACCACTCATTAAAGCACGACGGTAGAAGATACAAAAAAAAAATGTGAGCAGGGATAGGAGATTTAGTAGACAACCAGTTGAGAAGAAAAGCGTGAATTAAGAACACCTTTACTCAAAACTAACAACACTACACCTAAAGTGAAACTCTAGTGCAGAAGTGACAAAATCACGTGTGACTTCTGCATGCGCAAGTCCGGTTTATGAATCTTGATGTACACCGCTTCTAGAACTAATGATAAACGTCCACGTTTGGTGGTAAAAGATTCACATGCGCTACAAATATTCAGAGGAATGAAGAATGGAGCAGACGACCAGTTAGGGAGTGTGCGCAAAGCTCGTTTGCCTAGAAATGAGCATGCCCGTGTGAGTGGAGAGAAGGTTTGACCCTTTTCGGTATTTCTAATGGAAGAAAGAATGGCAGCAAGTTCAATGAACAGGCAGTGCGATTTCTGTGCGTACCAGTGAAGGTGGCAAAGGGAAGTCTTGCTCTCGTTTGCCTTTAACTTTCCTTTGTGCAAGTCGTCCCTCGCAAGCTGTAGCTAAAGGCAGTTTTATTTCTTTTAACGAAGGAGACTCAGTGTTTTAAGAAAAACAAATGAATTTGATCTCTTTTTTTTTTGTGCGTTTCTCTCTTCATTGTGTAGAGAAAATGTCTGTTTCAATTGATACTGTCCAGCATGGTGTCGAAGGTCTCATGTACCTTCTTACGGAATGTGCAAAGCTCATGGTATGTCTTTTTTTTTAGCTTGGCTGACGAGATGTGCATACATGTACAGCTTTCCACCCTCCCCTCCCCCTCTGTCTCTCTTTCACGCCTCCTCTCTCACCCTCCTTGCTCTCTTTCACCCTCCTCTCTCTACATATCCTCTTCTCCCTCCTCCCTCTTCTCTCGTTTTCTTCATCTTTCGTCTTCTGTGTGTTAGTGGGTTTTTTAGTCCCTGCATCTGATTGGTGTTGGCAATAATAATAAAGAAACAAATAAAAGGGAAAAAAGAAAATACCGACAATCTATGCAACCCATTTCTTTTCAGGTGAGTGAGCTTGACTTCCAGGACTCGATCATGGTTTTGGGTTTTTCAGAAGAACTGAAAGCAGAACTCCTTCAGGTAAGGCGGGCTGAAAGGGAAGGTGTTTTGGGAATGAGCTTTCTGGAGAAACCTATCGGTGTGTTTGGTTTTGCTAGCTGGCTTTGTCACTTCCTATGCAGTGGTCGGGAAATCTTTCCGTCACTGGTTCCCAAGAAAATTTCCTTCAGACTTTTAGGCGCTGCTATCTTTTTTATTTTAATTATTATTTTTTCACATGTTCCACAACTCCTAAATGTGGCCAATGCCATAATTTGTATATTCAATACAATGTTTATCATTGGTTTTTACTGTTTATCTTTTTCACTGTTTTTTTTTTTTTTTTTGTCTGCTCACAGTGGTTTTAAGAAGTCTTCTGACGAGAAACAAATAGAAAAAAAAAAGCGAGTAGTGACATGACCAAAATAAAAGGCATAAACAGAGCAGCTATGTCGGCTAATTTTACTCACGATTTATTTTTTGTCTTGTCAAGGTGTACATGGAGAATCGTAAAGAGATCCGTCATCTCCTTTCCAGCATGGCCATGGGGCTACCGCAGTACCATAACCTGGAATGGAGATTGGATGTTCAGGTGTGTGTCTGTGCGTGTGTGGGCAAGTGCGTGGGCAAGTGCGTGTGTGTGTGTGTGTGGGGGGGGGGGGGCTGTATGGTGGGTTGGTGAAAGGGGTGTATATGCTGTGCAGATATTTTGTGTGGTCGTGGGTGTGTTGAAAAAAGTACAGAAGGAAAGATTTTTCTTTTTTCTTTCATCGTGAACTCTCCTCCAAACTACAAATCATTCTTGTCTTCTGTTTTTGTTACGGTTTATCATCAAATTTTGAGTGCAATGATTTTTTTGGCATTTTCAGTAGCTCAGCTCTAGAAGTTGCACCTATTTTTTGTTGCGATTGTATTACTGGAAGGTTGATGGCGAGGTTGAACACCAGCACTGCAAATTTCATTATACTGAACGGTCTGTTTCTTCACCATGCCAAAATTTGGATACACCAAACATTTTTTGATATACAGTATGTAATTACATGATATATAGTATGTAATTTCATGATAAACAGTATTTAAATTTTTGTTGTATTTAACGTTTGTTATGGTTTGCTTCCTGGGTGTTGTCTCCCTCTCTCATTCAGTGTTTCTCTCTCTGTCTTGCTCTCTCTCTCTCTCTCTCTCTCTCTCTCTCTGTCTTTCGCTCTCTTTCTGTTTCTCTCTCTCTCCTTCGTTCTCTCACTATCTCTGTAGGTTGCCACCCGAAGCTTACGCCATCAGGTTCAACCATCAGTTTTCCTTCGCTTGTACACAGATGACTGTGGTAAGTTTGGGAGAGCACAATTTTTAACTTTGTCCTTATTTTCCTTCTGGACCATGGATGAAAAAAAAAACTGTCAGAGAGAGTTGCTAAGCCAGTTTGTCGACCATTGTGAAGATGCCTTTCTTGCCCTATGATAGCTACCATTCTCATTGGACAGTTCCATTAAAGTTATCAGTCTGCTTTGTCACAGAATTTTGGTTCTTAGCACCATCTAGCATTCATTGCTTAGGGCCTGAGCCATATATTGTCCAGGCGGTTTAATTGCCTGAGCACTTGACATTAAGATTTGTGTTCGGCAAGGCACTGTTGGCTGTGAGTTTGATTGCCGGACTTGGCCTCGATCTGGGAAATGGAAATGGAAGTAAAAATCTGACCGTCCAGAGTTATCACTTGATGATGTCATCGTGGTGCATTTCGAGAGCATTTTTTTAATTTTCTGTTTTTTTTTGTTTTTTGTTTTTCTTTTTCAAAGAAAGCCACTCGTCTTTTTTCCCTTTGTGAGGATGGTTTGTGTTTGCAGATGTGTGCTGATGATACTTGGATGATGTCCATTATGAGTGTGATGTGCTTGAGTGATGCACATTTTACGTATTAATGTGAATGATGCATAATTCAGAATATTAATGGTTTGAATGATGCATGATTTATAGTATCAATTTGAATGATGCATAATTTATAGTATCAATTTGAATGATGCATAATTTATGTCTTGTATTTGAATTATGCTTAAATTGTATAAAAGGCTTAATGATGCATACATTTTATAATAATATGAATGATACAGAATTTGTATTAGAGTAATGAGTGACTTCTCGATCCTCCTTCACTTATAGAATGGATCATCAAGGGGAAAAAAGCCTGAAATCTTCTAGGCCGACAGCTTTAATGGTAGAAATTCGTGGTAAATAGAAAGTGGGGACAAACCACATATAACGGCTTTTTTTTTTCTTGCAACAGGAGAGAGGAAAGCATGTGTGCTGGAGACAGACCCCGTCAACCTTATCCACATGGCGTCCGTCCTCGAATCAGCTCTCAACGAAATGAAGGGACAGCACTGTCGAAGAATCATGCGCAATATCAAGTAGATTTTTTTTTCTTTCTTTACTCTCCTTATCTACACTAGGAAAAAGTGTCATACTTTAAACAGCATCATATGTTGGCATAAGTTTTGAAATTTCAGTTCTGTTCGAAGATTTTTGTTTTTGCATTCCTTGATACTCTCAAGTTGAACTGTATCATCAAATGTTTTTTGTACTTGTGGCATACTAAGAACCTGCCTTAACCGACTGTCCTCCTAAGGATCTTTCTCTCTCTCTCTCTCTCTCTCTCTCTCTCTCTCACATGCACATATTCCTCAATCTGTCTTTCAGGAAATGGTGTTCACAGGCGAAAGGGAAATCCTTAACTAAAACTCTCCGCTGTCTTGTCAGCTTGCCTGTGAGCTTCAAGTCATTCTGTTTGAAATTCCCTTGTTCCTTGCAGCAGCATCTGTGTGTGCGCGTGTCAAAATTGATGTAGTTTCATGAATTGAGGTGCCGCCATGTGGGTACACGAAAAGTCCTACGTGAAACCCAAGATGTGTGTGTGTGTGTGTTAAAGAATGTTGTATAGTTGGACTAGGATGAAAGGTGAAATATGATTTGGTTGTCAGTATGCAAAGCAAAAAAAAATACAAGAGCAGCAGAAGGCCCATTTCATCAGTTTGAGGCACTGTCATGTCGATACAACAAAAAAAATCCTACAAGAAACCTACACGTTTCTGTGTTTCGGGACCTATCTCAAGACAGGATGGGGCACTAAGAGATGACAGCGGGTCCCAGGGCTGCACAGAGTAAGCAAAGAGGTGAGAAAGAAAGGGCAAAAAGAGTGTGTAGTCGCTGGTGGTTATCTGAATTATTTAAATCCATAGTCACGATGCCGTTATGGTACGGGGAAGCACCCAACTCTTGCGTGTGTGTGTGTGTGTGTGTGTGGAATATGTTAGACCAGAGGCAAAGGTGAAAGGCACCTCCATTGCGGGCACGCAAAATATAAGCAGGGGCAGAAGGCCCTTTTCATCAGTTGAGGTGTGTGTGTGTGTCATAACTGATGTTAAATATAGTTAGACCACAGAGGGGAAAGGTGAACTGTGGCTCCCACTTGTCAGCATAATTATGCAAAATAAAAAGCTACAAGAGCGGTGGCAGAAGTGTCTTTGTGTCAAAAAATGGCAGACTCTCACCCTGGACAGCTGTTTCTGCCTTGTTAAGCGTCATCAGCAAGGTATAGAGCATGACTGGAGAGACTGCACGTTCGAGCACCTTATAGCGAAGTGCCCAGTGCCACACTTGTGGGTCGCAAGCCAACATGAGAACCACACGATCCCGTGAAGTAACCATGGCAACAAACATAAAAATGTCAAGTTGACCATGAGAACCACACTGGCCATGTAGTAAACACAGCAGCAAGCGGCCTTAAGCCCAGCAAAGCTCTTGCCTATTGTCAGGGACCGGGTAAACTGCACAGTCGACCTGACTACAAGAACCCAGTGTATCAAAAAATGACAGGCTCTCCTCCATACTCAACCCTGGACAGCTGTTTCTGCCTTGTTAGGCATCAGCAAGGTATAGGGCGTGTGTGTGTGTGTGTGTGTGTGTGTGTGTGTTCACTCTACTGTGCTTGACAAAAACTTGGCAGAATGCACACATGCTTTGATGATTTTCGCTTGGGGCCTTTTTTGTGTTTTCGTTTGTGATGAGCAAGTGAAGAGGTCCGAAAAGCACCTGTTTTTTATTTGTCCGTGTTCTTTTGCTGTGATCCTTGTCTTCTTCATTGATATGTTTTTCTTTTTACCAAAATTGTCACGGTTTTAATCAACATTGTCCATCCAGGATCGGGTTAAATGTAAACCGAGTTTATGGAATGTCACGCCACCTCCATGAAAGAGACATGTTCAAGAAAGACAAGAATACGATACAGTCCTGGTCAGACAGTCAGAAACACACAGAATTGATCTCCCTCTGATAGCAGAGATAAACAATTGAAAATATGGTCAGCCAAACACATTGCCTAAACCACGATGGTGACTCCACAACACCGTTCTGAGCTCAACGCAACATCGCCAGTGAAAAGCCGGAAAACTTAAAAAAAAAATCATCGGTCAAAATTTCCTCTAGTTGTTCTTAATGATGTATGACAAATCAAAATATGCTTCAGGATGAGTGAACTTCATGTGTGAATTTAAAAGTCTGCATTGTTGGGGAATGGATGATGAAAAGAACAACGGGTAGAAATGTGCAGTGGAACCAAAAGAACACACGAACCACCGAGCTGTTGCCATTCGCTGGGTTCCGTCACTTCCGTGGCAGAGCAAGGAAGAATCACTGGAAATGATGAAGAGATCTATTGCGTAAAATGAAATCGCAGTGTGACCAAAGGAGGTCAGCTGGAGGGGGGAGGAGGAGAAGGAAGAGGAAGAGGATGTGAACATAACGAACGGAACTGCTATAAAAGCAGCTCAAAGTTTTTGGCTCTTTGCAATTTCTCTTTCAATGTCCTTTAACGAGCTCTCCAGGGCCCGTACTTCGTCGAACTTCTTCGCTCGCCGTGCCTGGTCGATGTAGCCCCGCAGCACATCACGTTGAAGCAGGAGTGGGTCCTGCTGCTCTATATCAGCGGCGTTGACCAATGGTGTCACCTTGGGTTGCCAGCCAACACTTGACGCAGTGTCCTCAAACGGCTCTGGAGAAGAAGGCCTGAGAAGCGATACCAAGAAGGAAAAAAACTAATTAGACGTCATAGTACACAATTCACAGAATTACAGGAAAACAGGTACATGACAGAAAAAAAATTAGCACAAAGCCATCTCTATAAAGAAGTAAATTCAGGCGATTAATGAATATTCATTCTCAGAGAAAACAACATTATGTTTATTGACTCAATTGATTTTAGTCGGGCAGTGAGACTGTGTGTGACACTAGCTTACTAACCCTGTAGAAGGCGGGGACATTCTGCTTTCCTGCTCGAGACGCTTCACTTCCAGGGCTCGCTGTGCAGCCTCACGATCACGACGGGCTTTCTCCTCGGCCATTCGCGATCGTTCCGCCTGGAGTTTCTTCAACTTTTCAGCATCAGGAAGCGACGGCATCGTGACCATGTGATCCTGCAAGGAAAAGGGCAGGCAAGAGAACCACGATAGCAACGTCAACAAGTGGCGTACACATGGAGCCACCGCAAGTCCCGTAACTTCACAACCCCCTCCCCCTTTTTCGAGAGGCCTAGGGGAGGTGGTTTGGGGCTGTCCTTACAGCGGATGAGTCATCACTCATGACATGATCCTTTCCCCACACATCCAGATATCCGCCTAATCCGTGCACTCAGGAGCTGAGCTGAGGTTGGCGCTGGGCCAATCAATCGATTCATCGAGGAGGACAGGACTTCTCAATTTTTGCTCAACAGCCTTTTCGGCTTCTCCCAATGGGGTTCATCCCAAAATGAAAAGGAAAAACAACGAAAATAGAACGCCGTAATGAAAAACTATACTGCCCGACCAGCTTACTGTTTACGTCAAGCTGCTCTGCCTGGAGCCATTCATTGTCAGCCAGACAAAAGCCGACACAAACAGGTCAATTTGCCCACCATTTTTGGCAAGCTGCTTTGGTCAGCAAATGCTATTCAGTGTCGGCCGGAGAATGGCCGGCACGTATGGACCTTTCCCAATTGAAATTTCAAACAAAAAAGGAACAGAAAGAAATCGAACGTCGTAAAGAAAGACTGAACTGTCCGACATGATCACCGTTTTCTCAACCTTTGGTCGGCCAGAGCCATTCATTGTCGGCCGGACAATGGCCGACACGAAAATATCAATTCCCCAGCTTGTGTGAGGAAATCCAATAAAGCAATGGGAGAATGCGCCCACAAACAACGTACAATACTGCTCAGCGCTCTCGCTTGGAGTTCCCAGGGAACCTGCACGCCAGCATGCGCATGGAATGAAGATCATCCTTCGAGACTCGAATTTGCTGAGCAATGCTTATCCGCTCTCAGGGCTTAGTCCAACCGTCCATTAACGAAATAAAGCCGGGCCACAGTAGAACTCGATTTTCTCCGGCTAGATGAGATTTGTTTGCGTAAACAAAGAAGGAAATCTGTCTTTTCCCCTCACGTTCTAACTCCAAAGCAAAAGGCCAATCGAGGTTAGTTCCACCCCAAAGCAGGCTACGCAGTCTGTATGCAAGTTGATCGGGTTTCAATCTGTGAATTAGCGCCGTGCTATTGTCCAAGTGAAAGCCGGGTTTGTCTTTTACGTGAAGAAGTTCAGATTTTCTTGCCAATTTTTTTCACTCAGAAGGAATTCTTCTGCGAGGTCATGCCAAGCCTAAGTCACACCGATTGCTCTCCGAATCCAAACGATAAAGTGGAGGTGCTATTCCCTGCCTTGGAGCGAAAGAGAGCAAATAGTTTGACCAGATCAACCAGATTGCGAATTTGACCCACAAGCAGAAATATACCTGATCCGAATAACCTGTGACAGATAGACAGACAGACAGACAGACAGACAGACAGACAAACAGACACACAACAATAAAGCTGTGAGGAACCACCTTCAGTCCCTGCGGGCCTGACGGTGGCAATAAAGTGCCCTCATATAAACAACAAAACGACCCTGACAGATAGCAATGGCAAGCAATGACAAACCAGCCAGATGAAAATTACCTGCAGAAAGTTGCTGGCGAAGACTCGGATTTGCCTATGAAGCTTCACTTGACGGTCAGTAACGTTTGACGCTCCACTGGCTTCAGGCTGACCCTTGCCCTTCTGCTGTTGCTGCTGCTGCTGGATAGCAGGCGGGACCATAGCGAGAATGCGCTTGCTGCAAAGAACAGAAGACAGCCAGTCAGTATCCTGAGGTCGTCAAGAGAGTTGAGAGAGACAAAGTATCAAAGACAAAAAGGAAGAAGGAAAGAAAAAGACAGCACCGTTTTCCCTTTCGTCAACCTCATTCTGCTTCTCGGTCTACTCTATCTTCTAAAACCTGTCGACTGTTTCTCCTCTCACTACTCCATGAAATTATCCCTTTCCAAACCAATATGCCAAGGGACAGGCAGCACAATAGCAGCACCTCAGACCAGCCATGCATCAACCACACATTCACCACCACACACCTTGCTTGGTCGATCATTTCGAACTGTCTGATGAGGAGGTGCTTCAGTTCTTGGGCGGCAGGAAGCGAATGCGTCTGCTCACCGGATCTGGAAAGTCCGAAGAAGGAAAGAAGAGGAAAGGACATTAAACAACAGTGTTTCAAAATTGAAGAAGAAGAAGAAGAAGAAGAAGAAGAAGAAGAAGAAGAAGAAGAAGTAAAAGTAGTAGAAGAAGAGCGCAAAAGGACTGATGACAGACAAACATATACCACCAAATGCTCACATGGCAGCTATCCGATGTCTATGATGGTCACAAACAACTGAGGTCAAGGTTCTCATGCGGGAAGTCACATTGATAGAAACTATAGCCCTCCCAACAATCTGATTGTACAAGTAGACCAAAGACATACATGAGAGACTCCGCCATTGCAAGGTAGCGGGGTTCGAGGTTGGAAACCTCATTCATGGCACCCATCATCCTCTGTTCAGGGAAAAAGGGGCATCATCACGTTGAGAAGAGAGAGGCCGTACTTCTCAGACAGAAGTGGGAAAAATTCTCCAAGAAATGTCTTCATCACTGATGACATCAACAAGCACATACATGGAAGCGACCAGGAGAAGAGAGAGAGAGAGAGAGAGAGTGTGTGAGAGAGAGAGAGATAGTGAGAGAGAGAGAGAGAGACTGACAGAGAGAGAGAGAGAGAGAGGGAAGAGAGAGAAAGAGAGAGACAGAGAGAGGGAGATACAAAGGCAGAGAAAAAAAGAGAGAGAAAGAGTTATTGTGGTTTCGAAAAAAAAGAGAGAGAAAGAGTTTTTGTGGTTTCCATGGCTTACATCATAGCACTGGACAAGCGGTGATCTGCTATACTTGTCATGGAGTTGACTGCTTCGCCTAAAACAAGAAGGAAAATGGGCTTCAACAAAAACAAAAAATTAAACTAAACACAAAAAAAAACCAAAAAAACCAAAATGATAAAGGTAGGCCTTGAGAGAAAGTCGCAAATTCCTAAAAAATTGACGTAACCTGCAAATTCCCAAAAAATTAACGTAACCTGCTAATTCCCAAAAAATTAACGTAACCTGCAAATTCCTAAAAAAATTAACGTAACCTGCTAAATCCTAAAGAATTAACGTAACCTGCAAATTCCTAAAGAATTAACGAAACCTGCAAATTCCTAAAAAATTAACGTAACCT
>JAOWAR010158689.1:0-10660 GCA_028571005.1 Clathrina lutea
GCTGTAAGAAATAGAGAGATGACCATAGGTAGCTTCAAAGGGAAAGGCTGTTGGTAAAGAAAGGGATAGGAGGCGATGGGTTCATAATTGCAGAAGAAATGCAAAAAAAAAAGCAGTTAGACCTCTATTCAAAGTTGATGAAGAAAATCACTTGGAATTCCTTCCAAGGGTATCCATCTATGTACAGTATTCTTCAACAAGTAAGAAACTATAGAAACTCTAACAGAGGACAAGTCTCCAGTGTATGCATCAGTCGAACTACATGCAGTGTATGCATCAGTCGAACTACATGTAGTACTTCCTATTTGATACATGAACAGAAACTTGAATGTCTCCTGGTAGCAGTTGTCCTTGAGATGTAGCGTTGCAGAAACCACTCATTTCAGCTGGAGGAGCTGTACCGCAGTGTCTGCCGTTCCTGTACTTTTGTGTGTAGAGGGAGGTGACAATAGGAGCTGGTTGTGTGCACTCTCGTCCTCAAAACTGAATGTTATACTCATTACACCTGGCACTTCGATGTTGAGCCATCTGAGTGTGAAAAGCTACTCGTAAAATGGTGCCATTCCTTTGTTCCTTGTACGTCACAGTCCTCACCTTAGGCCAACCTTGTCGAAGTAACGGGCCAGGGTTTTTGTAGATATATTTTCAATGCACGGGGCAAAAACGACTTTTCTTTTCGCTTCTCTCCGCCTTTTTTTGCCTTTTTCCTGGTCTAATTTAGCTACTTCTAACGAGTTTTCACTGAGGAAAGAACACGAAAATCAAGTCAAAATCAAGTGGGTGGTTTGTCGGGTCTGCTCTGCTGGAAGTGAGGATTCCGAGGTCTTTTGGACACCCACTGCTGGATCCAATGGTTAGGGTAACCATTGTTTTCCAGTTTTGTTGTTGTGAGCTGAATAGCCTCATCGCGGGGCTGCTGGGTTAATTGCTCCTTTGATCGCACGGAGCAGCCCCTTGGTGACCATAGCCCTTTTGGTGGCGCGAGGATGGTGAGGCTGCTTTATTGCTGGTTCATGCTTTATTGCAACTTCCTTGCCTGGCCAATGAAATCACTTCCATTATTTTTCTTTTGGTATGGTCGCTTTCCTTGCGATAACCCGAAGAGTCCCATAAGTCGAATGTCCTTTCTTTATCGCATGCGTGGCTATTGCGGACAGCTCTGGGCGGCCGCAACGCAGGTGACTTTGGCGCTCCCTTGCACGCCGTTCGGCAGTGCAGACCGTCTTGCTGATATGCATTTATGTAAATAAGTCTCGCTTCTTCCCCTTTCCTCTAAACTGTGACTCAGCTAATCTCCGCCGCTTACTCTCACAAAGTGACCAGGCACACTCTCCCCTCACTCCATTCTTCCCCACCTTTACCTGTACTGATAAAGTGGCTGTTTCTAGTTTTTCCCATTTTCCATATCCTGACGAGGGCCCGAGGAGTCAAGTCGAAACGTTGAGATTTCTTTTAAAGAGCTGGCGTCAGCTTATTGCCCGACAGCTTTGTGTCCATGGTTACTAACAATATTGAATCAAGGGGCAAATATACATGAGCATATTGG
This sequence comes from Clathrina lutea, assembly GCA_028571005.1. Taxonomy (NCBI): domain Eukaryota; kingdom Metazoa; phylum Porifera; class Calcarea; order Clathrinida; family Clathrinidae; genus Clathrina; species Clathrina lutea. The sequence continues at coordinate 1,547 of JAOWAR010158689.1, forward strand.
CTATTGTAATTGAACAGTGAGGAGAACCTTTTTAAACGTTTCTTTAGCTTTCCTTACGTCATGGGAGTCCTGATCCCGTCGTATAATCAACAGTTTGAGAAATCCCTAGATCCAGGGACAGCAATAACTATGGCAACAGTCATGAATTATTAGCGCGCTTGGGCGCGCTTTCCGGTCGATTTCGGCCTTGCGCGTGATCCGATGTAAGCATCCTCATGATCATCGATCGGTTTCTGCTCCGTCCATCCGACGGCGAGACTATCCAGCTCACGTTCTTTCTCTTTCTGCGGTATGGACAATGCTAAAAGTAGTAATGAGAGAGAAAAACGTTAAGCCTCGTAGCCGATAAAAGTAAGGTGCTTTTCGGGACGACTACAAGAGGCAGTACGGTCGAACTCACGAAGCCGGCAAGTGCGTCGGCGAGGACTTCAGAAAAAGTTTTATTCTTTCAGTCACAGCTTTTAGTCAATCCAGTCTTCAATCTAACTCACATTTTCCTCCAAATTCAAATAGAATAGAATTACTTTCTTTCTCATTCATTCAAAACCTTTTTCTGTCTAATTCAATCAAATCCAGTCTTCTCTCCCGATTCAACATCGGACATCCAATGCGACAAGCTCTGCAAAGTAAAGGAAACAGGACTTCCTTCCAACTCAGACAAAAGAGAAAGAAGCGCCTTGCTGCAAAGCGTGTCCTTGCTATCGTCATGAGAGCCCCAGTCGCCGTGAAAAGGCCACCCGCAACGAAAAGTGTATTTGCTAGACGAACGAGTTCTCCTCGAACTGATATCTCAAAAACGACACGGTAGATTTCTAAATCCTACGGCCAAAAAAGAGATAATGAACCTCGCAGCAAGATCATCCGTGTCACTACACCTGCACTCCGGTGGACAGGCCTGCATAGACCCAAACGTCGAGCCAACTCATCCACAACACATAATCCCCAAAACAAGAACATGAAAGAATGCTTCTCCCATTGGCTTGTGTACATGGGCATTTCAGACGCCATTTTTTCATGGTAACAGGTCCGTCCCTAGATCTAGGGATATCTCAGACTGATCAAAGCTTTCAGAAGGAAGCGGAAAGAACGGCTGAAATAAAGAACAACTAATTAAACTGCGGATCATCCCTAACATCAACGTACAGACGGCTTCTTCGTAAAAGCTGAAAACTGGGTTCTTTCCTCACCGACACAAGTCTTTAGTTTGCTGGCCACTGATGCGGGAAGTAAAGCTTTAAGAACAGCTGTCGGGTACACGTCGCGAATTTGTGCTTCGCTCAGATGAAGCGAACGAGCCTTCTCCTCCATTCTTTCTAGATCACTACTAGCAGTACCGGCCATCCTGAGCCACTGTCGCATACACTCACCGTTACCTGTAGACAAGACACAAGTCAGAACGGTCTCCATGTCAACAGCAGAAAGGAGAGACAAACAACAAACGGCAAGTGACGCTACACCTTTTGCAAAAGTCTTAAAAGTCTTTCATCGAGATTGGATCGAAGGGGAACAGGTCCTACGGGTTCGGGCTTCAGCTACCCGCTTGCGTTTCTTCTCTGACCATTCCGACTACGATCCCATCAAGCAAGATTTCTTTCTCCTTTTCAGAGAAGATGTTGCAGAAATACGTGGCTTCTTTCTTCATCACCTTCACTCTCCAGCTCAACTCAGAGCCGATCGACGAGCAACCTCTGTCCGATGGGGCCAGAATCTAGGAAACCGCCATCCCGACTTCTGGACTAGACATGTTGTGACGCCAAGGCGGCTACACGCAGTCTGAGACCTTTCACGGGCGCACGTCAGCATGTTCTTCCTCACTGGACTGTCAGACTGACTTTCGTCAAAGCAAGCGTGGACTGGGATCACACGGACAGGTGGATGCGTGGCTACAACGTCTTTACACGCACAGCCGTGGATGCGTCCGAGGACTGACGTTTGGTCTTGAGAAGCTCACCTGTTGAAGCCTCTGATTCAGTTACCCATCCACAAACCAGTATTGCCAGGAACCCCAAGGCAATGCCGCTCGACAAACGTGGCTTGCAAGTCTTCATCTTCCTCTCGGCGATCAACAGTCTTCTGTTGGGAAGAAATTTAGGAAAAGCGAATAAACCTACAAACCGACAGTGGTCCATGATCCAGAAAAATGGTTCGGATCAGCAACTTACTTCTTGTCCAGAAGTCGAGCTCGCCGCTTTCTTCTTCTTGAAGACTGATCTCCTCACGATGTTTGATCGACTCAATTTATAGTTTTTTCAGGACCTACCACGACGCAGACTTCTGGTGACTTAGAACTTTCTGGCTGCTTCTATTGATTGCCTTTACTAGGAAAACGTGCGCGTCCTTTCTCTGCGCTGCCTTTTTTAGTCAAACGTTTTGTTGACACACAAAAGGAAAGAGCTCTAAGTCAGCATTCTCGTCTGGAAGTTTGGGAGGTGCCCAGCAAAGTTTTTCTAAATAAGGAAATCAACGTCAAAGTCTCCGTCACTACACTCTGTGGGAGGTCGGCACGACTCATCGGGTTTACAGAGATTGTCAGAACACTCTGTGGGAGGTCGACAAGACACAGCGGGTTTTCAGAGATTGTCGCAATCCTCTGTGGGAGGTCGACAAGATTCAGCGGATTTACAGAGACTCTAGACTGTGCATTTCTTCAAGGGCTATTTCCCAGATATAGGCAAAACGAGGAGCGAGAACAATCGCACCACTTCTTGGCGGCTGTTGTGTGATGTGGAGATGTGGTCATCTCATGAGCCTGCCCAGGTGCTAAGATGCCTGCCCAAGACGTCTGAGCTTGCACTATTCTTGGTCGCTGCTGAAGGCCAAGAGGTCACGTGTGTTGACTTTGCATGGAAAGGTTGCTCATACCTGGAGGTTTTCTTAAACCATGTCAAACGACTTCCGACTGTCATTGTGGCTTCTTGATTTTAGAGTTCATGATCAGATGCTCTTGATTGTGAGGAAATTACGTGAGGGAATAGACGGGGGAGCCCCCTCTACCGGCGCTGGCTGGCCACCTTGTATCGCCCGGCACAAGCCCTCTTCCTCACAGATCTACGCGTGTTTCCTAAAAAAAACCTGTACCAAGTCTCGGGTGCCTTTTGAAAGACGAGCATGACGTCTGTATGGGGATCGAGCAGCTCAAAAAGGTGGTAGGGGACAGACTGCTCCACGAGGATTATTTAAAGCTGGTCCTTTTGTCTCGACCACGTATCTATGCTCTGAGAACGGCGGAGCATTGCTGTTGGTATTTGCCTTGGTCCGTGCAAGCCACGCCATTCCTTGCTCTAGCGTCATTCTTAGAACACATGAAGGAATTTTTCTGTTCGATATTTCTCATTTCAATGATAAGAAATATCAATAATAAAGAAAGAAACGTTGAATACAACTTCAAAATTATATACCTTATTCACCGAGGCCGCGTTGATACCTGCCAATATTGTACCAAAGCCCCAAATATTGACCGAGGCGCAGCTGGGATCTTTATAGGCAGTGGGATATTTGGCTTGCATAGCCAAGACCAAGGTGAGTTATTCAATAGATTTAAAGGGACACTGCGACGCTTTGCCAAGATGGCGGATCTTGATATTTTAATCCACGATTGTGTCGTCATCACTGACGTGTCGGCTAAATTGGCGCCAATTTCCTATCCACGTGCTCGCACGCGCAGGCCACAGCGCTCCAGCTGTCAACAAGCTCTCATCAGTCTCACTCAGTGCTGAAGTGGGGTTTCGAGTGGTGGTACCTTTCCTTCCGCTCTTTTCTCTGAGTTGTGCATGATTTCGTCGTTGTCATGTTCTTCGTCATTTGCCTTCCTCGTCTTTTTTGGATGACCTTTTTTTTATTTTTTATTTTTTTTGTAAGTCTTCCGAGGCTGGCTCAAGAAAACACCTTATTCGCGAGGCTTCCCCGACGAGTGTTTCCTCCGCCCCATGGCCACTATCCCAGGAAACACACTGAGACGGAGGTGAAAAACTGAACAGCAGGCTGTGTGCTCGCGCGACCCCTTGGCCGGCACACGAAGTGACGATCGCCTCAAGCACAACCAAACCATGTCATGTCCATGCAGACAAATCTCGACGTCGAAATTCGCGCCAACTTGCCATTCGCGATTGGAGCAAAGCCGCCGAGGTCGTGACGCCGAATAAATGTAATACACTTATCATCTTGGCAAAGCGTCGCCGTGTCCCTTTTAAGTTAAGAAGTGTGATTATTGGCTCCAGAATTTCAGTACATGTACAGAATCAGGTTAGCCTGATCACTTCACCACCCCAAAGCAGTACGACTTTCTGGTACGAAGCTTTTGACGTACCTGAAATCTATTCTGGGTGTGGAAGAACCCTTCCAGGCTGTGGCAGGAGCCTTACGCGATCTTTTCATCCGAGAATTCGAAAGAAAGGAACGGAGCAATGACCACAAATTAGATTTTGGATGGAAAATGACTGAGCTGCCTCGCAAGCTTCGTACCGTCAAGGTCAGCAAGGCCTTTCTTCTACCCTGATTCCGTGAAATACGTGCTTCAAATAAAGTAGACGGACCTAACCAATGCATTCCAAGTCGCCTTGTTTTTTCTTCATTCTTTTGCATTCTCTGAAATTTGGCCAAAACTTTGCTGTTGAATTCGAACGCTTCTCTTCAGTACAATGCGCCTCTACACTGAAACGAAGAATTTAGCCTGTCCTTGTCGAGCGACAGGAAAGCGAAATCAGAAATTCCATACAAAGCAAGCTTTGGCTTGCTACGAACAAATTGATCTTAACTTGTTTCAATCCGCGAGTTAGCGCCGCGCTATTTGCCAAAGAAGTCGAGTGCTTTGGTGACGTCACCAAGTCCTTCGCCAAATGCACAGCACAATTGCTACTTCCCAGGTGAAATTCGACTTACTTGCCAGGTGAAATCCAAGTTACTTGCCAGGTGAAATGCCAGTTAGTTCCTTGGTGAAATCGAAGTTTGTCTTTCACGTCACGAAATTCCGTCTTTTTTGCCGTTTTTCTTTTTGCGCTCAGAAGGATTTCTTCTCAAAAGTCAGCGGCTTGAAGGAAGCCTACGCCTGGCCGTAACCAACCCTGATTGCTCCCAAAAGGCCGAACGATGGAGTAAAGTGCATATCCCCGGCCTTGGACCGAATTTTAAAAAGGGAGCAAAGAGTTTGACCAGATCGATTATTGCGTTTGGCCCACAAGCGGAAATGTACGTGACCAGAATGACCTGTGATGCACGCACACACGTCAATTATCGTTTGTGGAACCACCTACAGTCCCTACGGGCCTGACGGTGGCAATAAAATTATATGAATTCAGCCACTTTGGCTTTTTACAGACCATTGTCATTTCCCTCGGTTTTGCCTTCTTTACTTTGTGGAAGTTAGAAGGGGCTGCTCCCTTCGTGAAGGATCTCTCACCTCCCTCTCTCTCTGTCTCTCTCTCTCTCTCTTGCTCTCTCTCTCTCTCTCGCTCTCTCTCTCTCTCTCTCTCTCTCTCGCAGGTTGAAGGCGTTGGTGCTGTAGCAGGCAGGGGTTTGCTTGTGACAGCCAGCAGCAGTCAGTCTTCATCTGGTGTTGAGGAGGCAATGTCAGTGGAGGCTAGCTGTGCTGAAGACAGCAGTCAACCATGCACTGACAACTGGGCACCTGTGGAGCAAGGTGACTCAGCCGGTGCTTCACCGGGCATGTCTCCGGACATGTCCGCCCAGCCTTCCAGCGTGCCAGAGGTCATTCAAATCGATGACAGCAGCAGTGGGGAGGTGTGTTGTAGGAACATGAAATATCTTTCTTCTTCTGCCTCTCTTCTTTCTCTTTATCTCTCTCTCTCTCTCTCTCTCTCTCTGTCTCTCTCTTTCTCTCTTCCCATCAGTTTTTTTTTCTTCCTCTGGAAATGGCCAACTTTTCAGTTGGTACTTTGTGTAGTGGTGGTTCGGGTTATGGAAATGTGTTACAAGATTTCTATAAACCCGTGCAATTTGTAACCACTCTCTCCCCTCACCCCTCCCAACACCTCTCCATTTGCTTTCACTTCGCCATACCATCCCCCGCTATTCACTCTTACCTTACCTTTCACCCCTCCCCCTCATCCATACTCTCTCGCCCCTTCATCCTCCTCAAGCCTGCTGTTTTGTGTGTTGTTTGGCCTATTTCTTGCCGCTTGGTCAGTGCGTGTTTAATGAAAAAAGAAATTTGCCTGGGATATCTCGAAAATATGTAACGTTCACATGTGGAAATATGTAACGTTCACATGTGGAAATATGTAACGATCACATGTGGAAATGTGTAACGTTCACGTGTGGAAATATGCAACGTTCACATGTGGAAATATGCAACGTTCACGTGTGGAAATATGCAACGTTCACGTGTGGAAATATGCAACGTTCACGTGTGGAAATATTTAACGTTCACGTGTGGAAATATTAAACGTTCACGTGTGGAAATATGCAACATTCACGTGTGGAAATATGCAACGTTCACATGTGGAGCTAATTTTGCTTGTGTCTGCGAACAGTACCACTTGTGATTTGGAATATTTTTAGTGAAAAACAAAATGGCGCTGCAGGTGCAAACAAGCAAATGGAGTCTGCAGCAATGCATTCATTATGTCTCATGTGTTTTTTTTCCTTTTTCTTTTCAGGAGACATCAGTGGGTGACAACAATGCTGCAGTTGAGAGCTATGATGAAGAAGAGGAAGAGGGAGAGGAGGAAGAGGGAGAGGAGGACTACAGCGAGGAAGATGTGGAGATCGGCGACGAGGAGGAAGAGGAAGTAGCAGAGGAGGAGGAGGAAGGGGAGGCCAGTGACGCGGAGGTGGGAGGTTTGCAGAGTGATGAAGGCATATCTTCAGCTAGTCCTTCAGCTGTCGAACCCTTATCCGGCGGAGAGTCACAGTCCAGCGGCCAATCAACACCGGTCGAAGACGAAGCGTCTGCCTCAGTCGAGGAGGAGGTTGCGTTCCAGACCACCGAAGAGGGAGAGGAAGGTGCAGGAGAGGCGAGTGCTACTGCAAGCGGGATTGCTGACGGTGACGTCGCTATGGACGATGGTAGCCAAGGCAACGACAGCTCAGCTAGTGGTACCACAAGTACAGATTTACGTCAACCTCCCCACCTTCCCGCTCGAATTACCTTCCCGGTGAGACAAGGCTATATTTATAGTTCTAGGTGTTTTGTTCAAGGGATCCTGCTCTCTACCAAAGGCTGTCTGGCAAGGTTTGTTTTTGGTACTAATGACTGAAAAGGCACAGGGCAAATCCGTGCGAGCAACTGTTTTTTTTTTCTTCTCTTCTTTTTCTTCTTAATAAGGAGTTCTCCCTCAGATGACAGCAGTTTAATATTAATTTTGGGACGGTGTTGCCCTGGTCTTCATCAGGTCGATCAAATGGAAAAAAGAAGGTGCTGAGCGACAGCTACTTTCTAATTATGACATCCCAGCAAGAAGCTTTTAGAGTTCATTCTTGTTTGTTTGTTGAGCTGTGCTTCATGGATATCTTCTTTTGCAGTCTTCTGGTGCTTTGCGCAGTGTGCCTGGTACCCGTCAGGCTGGTAGACTTTCAGATGTCCGCCAGGGCTTGCAGCCTCTTCAGGTTCCACGTCGCCAGGTAAGCTGAAGAGGCCCACCCAACTGTCGCGAAAGGAGTTGAGTATAGCTTAACAGTTGACTTGCTCAGTTTATTTGCTATCCTAGGAAGAAAAAAACGTTTACGGAACAAATAAACGTCTTGTCTTGGGTTACGCTTTCTCTGACTGTCCGAGTGAAGAGGAAAGGCTCATCTTCCCCTTTTGTTGTCGTGCTTCTCATCATCGATTGCTCTCATATTTACTCTCAACCTCTGTCTTTTTTTTTGTCCCCTCTCTCTCTCTCTGACTCCTCCTTCTCCTAGCCCATGCCCATCGTCTCACCACCACCTGTAGGGCACGTGGCTGCAGGCAGCGAAGTGACCTTTCCCGATCAGGACAGTACTGTGCCACACACCCCTGTTCTCTCGCAGCGGTCAGAGAACTTCATCCTTGGTGACCAAGTACTCCAGTACGTCCCAAGACCTCCAAAGCTTCTTTGCTCCTTCTTGCTCAATATGCTTGCAGTCTTATCCTACCACCTTGTGTCTGATCACAAAATTTTTTTTTTCGTGTTATTTTCACTAAGCCCTTCTCTGCTTTTCTCTGCTTTTCTCTGTAAAGGCCAGGGCATGTGTTTTTTTTTTTCGGCCATGCATGCTCTCTCCAGATTACGTGAAGCCTGTGTCAGTCTGTGTTGTATGTTGTCTTTGCTTTCAATGGCTCTCTCTCTCTCTCTCTCTCCTCTTTCTCTGTTTTTGATTCCAGGTCGCCTCTTGGCCAGCCTGCCAGTTTGTTCACTGGCACAGTTCCAGATAGCAGCAGCGCACAGACGACGTGGCTCCCGAGCTACCAGTTGCCTGCAAGTAAGTGTAGTATTGAAAAATTCTGATAGAACAGGCTGTCTCTTGTTCAACCCCACCATGGCGGCTTGCTTAGCTTGCATAGACCCACGGTGATGGCTTCCTTAGCTTACATTGACCCACCGTGTTGGCTTGTGTAGTATAGAGAAAAGTCAGTTATTGGTTTGATGATCACCACAGCTCTTTATCAACAGACTGTGAAGGTCAGAGTTGTTTACTGGTGGTTAGCTGAAAAGGGGCCCAGGCCACAGATGATGATGTCTTTTATCATCAGTGGCCTTCAGAAAAAAGTGAATGTTCTTGTCTTTTCAGCTCTTTCATTAAAAGCATTTTCCAGTCAATGGCATTGGAGCGTGGCTCTGTTTGTTTTGTTTGCTTTTAATTTAGGCATGCATATGGACACCACGCAGCTTGTCCTGTCTGCCAGCTCTGTTCAAGGAGCGGCCAGTACTGGACCAGACGGTGGGGAAGAACAGGAAGGTGTTGAAGAGGGTGAAGTGCTGGGAGATGGTGAGGAAGGACAGGGACAGGTCGATCAGCCGACAGAGGAGTCCAGCTCAGCAGGTAGGGGGAGGAGTGTACGAGTAGTAATCGGGTGTCTTGTGTACCGCCCCAAATGTCTGGCATGCGCTGAAATTGATAATTTCTGCTTCTTTGTTTTATCTCCCTATGATTGTCCCTGTCCCACTCCCTCTTTTTCTTACTTCACTCCCACCC